>RCUC01071442.1:0-10542 GCA_003697995.1 Taxidea taxus jeffersonii
TTTTTTTTTTTTTAACACAGAATGGAAGACTCTGCATTTGATTGCATATGACACATGTTGAGAGGAAATTTTTCCTCTTGACTTGGGCCTGAGAATTTGTATTTCTAACAAGTTCCCAGTTTGGCTTCATAACATTGGAGTCAGAGGAGAAGGGTCAGACGAGACCCCTGTGTATCACCAGTTTCACTAGCTTAGACTAGTTAAAAATTTTAATATTTTTTTAATTATGGAGATGACCAAACATTGATGGAATCTGCCTGAGATGTTCAGAGGCTGGAAAGTAGCCGTCAACTAATAACACTTAGAGCGATGTTTAGAAAAAATAAAATTGCATCTTGTTAATGTTTAACTGGATGCTCAACAAATAGTTACCCTTAAACTATCAGCTCACCTAGAACTGAATTAATTCTAGGCAGTGTAGCAGACTTTTAACATCTTGAATTTAAAAATTTTTTTCCCTTTTAATCTTTTCTCGGGGCTAGCAGCAATGATTTAGTATCTCTCTTTTCCTTCTTACTCTGACTCTTCCATAATAGAGAATTGAGAATTCATTTTATCGAACTGTTTAATAAAGTATGTGGTTATGTGAATCATTACATGAATTATATATGCACATACATGTATAGAATCATATGAATTTTACAAGTTATGCAGAACTTGAGCTTCTTTTTTTATTTTCACAATTATTTATCTGTTACTATGAGGAAGTTTCAGGCACTAGTATATAAAGACAACACATGAACATAATGTTTGATATAATTTCCCCGTTTTCAGTACCTATTCTTGCCCGTGTATTCTGGAAAAGCTAGTTGTACCCATTTCTCTGTATATGTAGGTTTCTCAGCTAATAGCTTTGCTCTGTTTTCATAGAACACATTATGCATGATTGCAAAAATGTCTTTCACATAGCCTCGATTTACTGTTTTTTGTTTACTTGCCCTCCCGGATTGCATCACAATTAGTAAATGGTGAGGCCCTCTTCCTGTCAAAAAGTAAATCACTACCATTTTAGGCGGTTTGGTGTAAAACAAGATTCCACTAGATGGCGATATTGGAATGCAAACAAATATATCTTTAGTTGCTCTGTCTCTATAAAACCATCAGTTTGAAATCTATTGTAGCTTGTCATTTTGGCTTGCGAATCAGGTCTGTTCCCTGCTAAACTCAATGGACTGGGATGATTTGAGATTTGGGTAAGAGGCTACGCATTCCCAGAGGCCCCTCGAGGACACAGGTCAAACAACGAAGAAGCCTTGGGCCCAATCTTTGTCTACAACACTTCTTTGCTGGTATTTTTGGTTCCTTTATGCTAGTCCACTGATATCTACAAATAATCCCAAAGTGACGTCATCTTTTGACCCTGGCTGCTGCACCCGTCTATGGATATTTCACCCAGTCTTGTCTCAGCTGGGTTTATTAGATCAGGAAATGTTAACAGTTAACTAAATTTTTACAGTTTGTCAAGTGGTCCTCAAAGGTGCAGTCATTGGACCAGCAACTTACCTGGGAATGTGTTAGGATGCAAATTCTTTGAGAACTGCTGTATTAAATCTTTCTAGGTAACAAAACTCTCAGCCCCATTTGATCTAACCTGTCTCCTGAAAGTCCTTTAAAATGAACTTTGAAGACAGACCTGTGGATGAAAAATGTTTAAAGGTGTGTGTTCCACTGTATCTACAGAGAGTGCTAGCTCTCCCCTCCCTTCAGGTTCTGCCTGTCACCGCAAAGCATCCCCAGCACCGCAGAGGGGCAATATTTAAGCTTGTATATCTAGTATGCAAATGAAGTGGAGGGTATGATTGTCATTCATATTTCTTTTTGGAGAAAGAAGTGTGAGATGGCCAGGAAGGCCGCCAGATGGCAGCCTTGTTCCTGCATGGTCTGCATTTCTGAAAGGCTCTTTACGGTAGTCAAAGAAAGGCGATCCTTTGACTACCTTTGACTAAGGTAGTCAAAGAAAGGAAAGCCCGGCTGGGCTGTTTGTATCTTCCTCTACTGCAGCATGAGTCAGGAGAGAGAGAATGACAGAGAGAGAGAGAGAGAGAGAGGAATTGATTAGTGGGTCAGAGAGCTACCATATAAAACTGCTTCCACTATTGTTCCCATTTCACTAAGTAAACACGGGATGCTAGGAAGATTCAGCACCCTGACACTGGGGCTCCATCTATCAAGCTCCGTCAGTCAGCTCAAACAGGTACCAGGATAGCTCTGTCTTCGGTCCTTGGATTAACGCTGAGTACCTGCACTTACAAATCCCTGGGGGAGCTCTCCAGTCTCCTAATGTATAGGCTGCCCCCAGGCCAATGCCAGCAGAACCTCAGGGACAGCTCCAGCACATCTGACAGTGTTACTCCTTACCAGGTGATTTGAATGTGTATCTAGGACGGGGAACCACCTTACTGAAGAGGCTGAGGTTCAATTTGTGGCAAGTTGTTTCAGTGGAGAAGCCTTGGTGGTTGCCTCATACCCCGGTGTAAACTTCAACACTGGAGTTTGTTGACTTGGCCAGTTTTGATATTCAAGAAAGAGATTCTGTTGTACAAAAGAAAGGCATCACTCCCCTTCTTCAACCTCCTTCACCTTTTCCCCTTCCTCCTTCTCCTTTTCTCTTCTTCCTTTCTTTCTCCCTCCCCGCCCCCTTCCTTCCTTCCTTTCTTCCTTGGTATGAAGACTGAAAATTCAGAATTGTGGTCACAAATTGGGGCTACTTAAAAGGAAAATTTTGACTAAAAACATATAATCAATGTTAAAGCATTATAAACCACAAAACTTTTTTTTTTTTTTTTGCCTTTGGCCACACATTCTTAGATGCCCCCAGGCCATAACCCCTACTTTAAAGGATACAATAGTAAAAAGGAAATTACATCATGCTTGATGAAAGGCTGTTATTCTCATCTCATTACCTCGTCTGCTTATTAGACAGAATGAAAACATTTATAATAATGGGTGTTAAAATTCTGTAGAACGCTTGTTGGAGTTGGAAATTGTTCCCTAATACCAAACTCCTTTTGTACTGAATCATGTGAGTTTCATGAAACTGTACATGCAAATACTTTCTTCTCTCTCTAATCTGGAAAATTCTACACATTTCCATGTGAAATTCTTTTTTTTTTTTTTTTTTAAGATTTTGTTTATTTATTTGTCAGATAGAGAGAGAGCACAGGAACGAGCACAGGCAGACAGAGTGGCAGGCAGAGGCAGAGGGAGAAGCAGGCTCCCTGCCGAGCAAGGAGCCCGATATGAGACTTGATCCCAGGATGCTGGGATCATGACCTGAGCGGAAGGCAGCCGCTTAACCAACTGAGCCACCCAGGTGTCCCTCCATGTGAAATTCTTAATAATAGGTCATGAAATCTGGAGGAAACATAGTTGAGGCATGTGAAATGTGAGATATGGTTCAACTTTATATAAATGAGGCTAAGTTTTGTTCTTTGTTATCTAAAAGCCATCTCCAGAAATCCCAGTGTTAGTGATACATTATTAATCCTCTAGACCATCCTCTTTTGAAATCTACATGTTAGTAGAAGAAATAATTTGTTAGGTCCTTACTTGGCAAAAGTTTATCAAGTTGTTCTCTGTGAGGAGAGATTGGGTAAAAAAAAAATGGGAAACTTAGGCAAAGGGAGCCAATGAAAAAAGAACAGACTGGAAAAAAAAAGGAGAAATAAAGAATGGGGACTAGAGGGAGTTTTATTTTTCATTTTGACTTATGGATAAGTCAGAGCCAAAACTTTGGAAATTTGGAAGTAGCTCATTTGTAGAACTGATGCTCTGACTTTTCCTAAGAGACTGTTCCCAAGTGATACTTCGTTTGTGGGTGCTTTAGAGAAGAAAAAGGCTGTAGACTTTATAGTAAGGTGGCTTGCATTCCAGACAGGTTTTCTGGATTCTAGAAACTCTCACGTTACTGTAGACATGTCCAGGGCAGTGAGACCTAGTCATAATTTTAGTACTTTCCTGTGTTTGAACCAACATTAGTCAGAAAGTGGTGAACTTTTGAAATCATGGTTTAGATTCAGTGTACATTTAAAATTAACATGCATGGACTCCCTGACCAATGTGAAACACTTCTATTTATGAGGGATTGGCTAAGGATCAAGAGACCTCCATGGTATGGAACCTAATTTGCTGTTTAATTGGTAAACCTTGATTCCTGTGGCACTATAAAAATTCTAGGCATCAGCGCCTGTCTGTCTAAAGACATACACATATTCAATTAGTGGGAAGCCAGATCATGTTTCAATAGCTGCTTTTATTTTCTGTTGTTGATATGTTAAAATAGTTAAACACTTGCATTCATCTCATCCTATTAAAGGGACTCTATCAGGGAACAGGGAGGTAACATGTTTGGTGACAGCAGGCTTAGTCACCCTGCTGTGAGAACGAGATGAATAATGTTTGTTAATCTTACATCTATTGACTTTCTCCTTTTAAAATGTATACACCATTACTGAAAGGAGATATGGCAGACTATATTTTGTTAACAGTTTATCTTTTTCATAACTTCATTATTAAATCAAATGGTATATTTACTTACATGGTTCTACATAAAATGAAATTGCTGCATGACATTTCTTATTGTTTATAATTCCCGTTTTGAAAGATCTAGGCACACATTCTTGAAATTCTGTAAATGCTTTCAGTCTTCATACTGGTACTTTTCATTTTTCTTTCTTGGCCATTTGGCTGCCAGATCCTCTCCCATTTGAAGCATTATCTTGCTTATGTTATGCGATTTACCTGCTATTTGTCAAAACAATTTTTAGGATGACGTTTTTTAGTTTCCCATTAGAGCACAGTGTGAAGAAAAATTGGATATAGAAGATCATATTGGTGAATATTTTCATTAGACAAAGCCATTTTGTGAAAATTCAAAATTCTAATAAAAGCAGTTTGAGAAAATCGATCACTTCATGAATTTAAGAAGAACCAGTATTATCCTAAGATAATACTTTGTTGGAAGCATGGCATTTCCTTCAAAAGACTGTAGCTAAAATATAATTTCTTTTATATCCAGAGTGATTTCTTGTAGATCTTGTCCTTGTGGATCATGATTAACTGTATGGCTCATGCAAGTCAGAATTATTTCATTCTAGGATTATTCCACAATTAGCCTTGAGTCTGGTGTAGTGTTTGATAATCTGTAGTGTCACAAGAGCATTCTTACTAAGTAGTAGCTTACTCAAGAAATTAATTTGCTCTCACTGTTTCCCTAGTAGAAAAAAAAATATTTGGCCTCCTTGGTTCTAACTACCCTAAATACCAGTGAATGACTCATTGATTCAGATAGACATTTCTCCCACTTTAAAATCTCTGAAGTTGGGATATATCTTATAGTTAAAGATATTGTACAATTATAATTGGTGATGTTTTATTCTTTCTTAGTGACACAGAATAATTATGCATCATGTAATCGATGGCATCATAGATTTAAATGACACATAACTAAATTAGGTGTAGAATTAACAGTGATTTAACAGTTTTATATTTCCAAGGGGATTTAAAAACAGTTTTTGCTTTTATGATTAATTGTTCAGTCAAGATTCTTACACCAGTTTTATACACCAAAAGCCCAAAATATCCTGAGTGTGAGGAAATAGAGAACAATATATAGTGGAAATCCATCATAGTTTAGAACCAATCTAGGCGTATTGCTGAGGATATTGACTACTTCCAGTCTCACCTGATTTGTTTTGAACAAGGTTTTCAAGTAATTGCTGTTAGCTGATTTTTTTTTATTTTATAGTATGAGATTATAATTTGGTGTTCTGTTCTAGATCTTCTATAAAAATCATAACACATTAAAATTGATTATGAAGATAAATGAAGGAATCTTTCATAGATGTGTAGGCTTCTATAGGTATGAATTGGGTATTAAAAATCATTTGGTAAGTGACTGTGAGCTAGTTAATATAGGGCTAAAATGGTGACAAAAACATGATTCTCTCCCTCTCTCTATATATATTCCATCAGAAGGTGTGTTTTCTGCAAGGGTAGACTGCCTGAAGCTTTGGCTGATGAAATCTGGAAGAGTCTTCCTTTGCTGGTAAATTTCTGTGTAGCATGCATAGACATTCATCATTATTCCAAAACCCTTTAAAGTGCTTTCAAGATAAGGATCATTTCTTCTTAGAGTTTTATTTTTTTTCCTTGTAGGTAGAGTGTTTATTGGATGCCTGTGAAAGTCTTTTATGATAATTGCTCAAGGAGCATTTCTAGCATAACTTCTCTTGTGATTCCTTCCTCTTGCATCCCAGCAAGAAATTAAACTATTTTTTTCTAATTTCTGTTAGCTTCTTATATGCAGCTTTTATGTGCAAAGGCCGGGGTAATTACAATATTGATTGATCGATTTGTTTAATAATACTGAATGCATCCTATGTGTCAGACACTCTTTTTGGCACTGAGGATACAGCAAAGAACAGAAGAAATAAACATCTCTGTATAGACTTTACCTTCTAGTAAACTGAGGTCAATTCTAACTTCATAAGTATGTGTATAATATGTTAGAGATTTTAAGTGCTGTGCAGGAAATAAAACAGAATAAGAGAGATGAAGGGTACAGGGTGAGAAGTGTTCTAGTTGTAAATAGGGTGAGTAGGGTAGATCTCATCGAGAGAGTCACCTTTGGGCAAAGACAGGAACACAGGAATGGAGTAAAAATAGCATTCTAGGATAAGGGAACAGTGATCGTGGTACAGAAGCCCAGGCAGGAGACCCTACTACCGTGCTCAGAGAAGAGTGGGAGGGGTCTGGGAAGTCAAGGAAGCCAGGTTTTTTTTTTTTTTTTTTAATTAACATATATTGCATAGGGTACAGGTCTGTGAATCCTCAGGCTTACACATTTCACAGCATTCAATATAGCACATACCCTCCCCAACGTGAGGAAGGCCAGGTTTTGCATGGACATTGGATTTTACCTTGAGGGAAATGGGGGAGTCGCTGGAGGGTTTTAGCTGCAGAAGGGCATGATCCACTGTCCTTTGAAAAAGTGTCATTGTGGCTGATCATATGAGATTTTATTATCACTTTAGCAGTCTTATTTATGATGATGAAAGCTGCATAAGTGGAGAGAGGTCATAAGTTAGGTCAGCATTTCTGAGTGAAGCACATACAGAGCATTGTGGGGTGAAATGTTCTAGTGTCTGGGACACAAAATATTCCTACCAACCAACAGGCAACCGTATTAAGGTCCTGAAGGAGAGTGACTGTAAGTTCTGTTTTTATTGCAGCCTCACACATTGTGCTTTTGTGTGCTCGGTGACATGCCATATCTACCCCTTTGTAGATTGACTCTGGATGTAAAAAGCCGAGGTCCCACATGCCAATGGCATACATGTCAAGGCCAAGTCTTCATAGTCCAGATATGATTGGTAAATGACTCAACAAAATTATTCAACCCCTATATTGGATTTTATTCTCGGTGCTGGGAATATAAGAGTAAGTAATGAATGGTTTCTTCCTCAATGAGCTCATGCCCTAGGGAAGATCTAAGAGAGTTGTGTGTTGGGATTTTTGCTGTTTTTAGCAAACAGGAAGCAGAAATACAATTAATTCTGTTCCATTCCTTTTTCTTCTATCAGACTATTTTCTCTTGGCTTCTGTTTTTTAATTAAAAAAAATTTAAAAATATTTTTAAATTGGGTACTTAATTTAAGAAAAGATACAAATAGAATTTTCCTACAGAATCTCAGGAAATATCTTTTGCTATCTTCTCATAAATGTGCTTAGTCAATCTAAATTGTTAACAGTGTAAGTAGTAAGGTTAAATTACTTAACATTTATGTGGCCCCTTCTAGTCAAATCTACGTTTTGTTACCAAATACTTTACCTAATTTTTTGTAGAGAACACTGACAAGTCAGTTTGTTTCTTAAAAATAAAGATGGGAAAAATTAAGATTATTTGGTAAAATATGAGAAAACTGTTTTCAAGTAATTAACCCTGCTATGAGTTGCTTTCTTAGCTATGTTACTCTCTTTGGTTCTATCTAGGGTAACACAATATTTTTGCCACCTGGTAACCATTTAGTGGCTTGCTGTCTGTCAAATTGGAATCATTAATCTAAGATCCACAAAACATACTGACCTCATCAGGAACTATCAGCCACATTAATCACATGGCGAGCAGTAATTAATACCCTTGCTGCACATCTCAGCAGATGCCAAGTGGTAACTGTGCCCAGAGACAGAGACATTTGGTGGGTGGTCTGAAGGTGGTATTCTTTTAGAATGATTTGAGACACATTGGTAGGAAACTTGCTGCCTGAATGAATGAGAAAATCAGATTCCTTATTTGTCTAGCCTTGAGCATGCCCAGTGGCCATACAGATTTCCCTGATGGCTCTGTGTGAAGTTAATCATCTTTCCTCTGTGCTACTGCAGTATTTCTGACCTGTTTCTCAGAATGTAGTTATAACAGAGGTTTTCTGGTAGGCATTTCCCTTCTCTTCTATTAATATGTGAGTACCCAGAAGGCTGAATATATGTTGTATTTATAATTCTTTTTTTTTGTCTTGCAGTTTTATATTTTTAATTTTAATTTTTTATTTTTTTATAAACATATAATGTAACCCCACCACCCTTTCCCAACACCCCTCTCCCCCACCCCCCTCAGTTTGTTTTATGGCATTAAGAGTCTCTTTTGCTTTGTCTCCCTCCTGATCCCATCTTGTTTCATTTATTCTTTCCCTACCCCCTTAAGCCACCCCCCCGATTGCATCTCCTTATATCAGGGAGATCATATGATAGTTGTCTTTCTCTGATTAGCTTATTTTGCTAAGCATAATACCCTCTAGTTCGATCCATGTTGTTGCAAATGGCAAGATTTCATTTCTTTTGATGGCTGCATAGTATTCCATTATATATATATACCACTTCTTCCTTATCCATTCATCCGTTGATGGACATCTAGGTTCTTTCCAAATTGGCTATTGTGGACATTGCTACTATAAACATTCAGGTGCACGTGTCCCGTTGGATAACTACGTTTGTATTTCAGGGTAAATATCCAGTAGTGCAATTGCTGGGTCATAAGGTAGCTCTGTTTTCAACTTTTTGGGGAATCCCCATGCTGTTTTCCAGAGTGGTTGCACCAGCTTTTTGGTCCCACCAACAGTGTAGGAGGGTTTCCCCTTTCTCCACATCCTCACCAGCATCTGTCATTTCCTGACTTGTTCATTTTAGCCATTCTGACTGGTGTGAGGTGGTATCTCATTGTGGTCTTGATTTGTTTTTCCCTGATGCCCAGTGATGTGGAGCACTTTTTCATGTGTCTGTTGACCATCTGGATGTCTTCTTTTGTGCAGAAATGTCTGTTCATGTCCTCTGCCCATTTCTTGATTTGATTATTTGTCCTTTGGGTGTTGTTTGCTAAGCTCTTTATAGATTTTGGATACTAGCCCTTTATCTGATATGTCATTTGCAAATATCTTCTCCCATTCTGTCAGTTGTCTTTTGGTTTAGTTGACTGTTTCCTTTGCTGTGCAAAAGCTTTTGATCTTGATGAAGTCCCAATAGTTCATTTTTTCCCTTGCTTCCCTTGCCTCTGGTGATCTCCCTAGGAAGAAGTTGCTGCGGCTGAGCTCCAGAGGTTGCTGCCTGTGTTCACCTCAAGGATTTTGATGAAGTCCTTTCTCACATTGAGGTCCTTCATCCATTTTGAGTTTATTTTCATGTGTGGTGTAAAGAAATGGTCCAGTTTCATTTTTTTGCATGTGGCTATCCAATTTTCCCAACACCATTTGTTGAAGAGGCTGTCTTTTTTCCATTGGACATTCTTTCCTGCTTTGTCGAAGATTAGTTGACCATAGAGTTGAGGGTCTATTTCTGGGCTCTCTATTCTGTTCCATTGATCTATGTGTCTGTTTTTGTGCCAGTACCATACTGTCTTGATGATGACAGCTTTGTAGTAGAGCTTGAAGTCCAGAATTGTGATGCCACCAACTTTGGCTTTCTTTTTCAATATTCCTTTGGCTATTTGAGGTCTTTTCTGGTTCCATATAAATTTTAGGATTATTTGTTCCATTTCTTTGAAAAAATTGGATGGGATTTTGATAGGCATTGCATTAAATGTGTAGATAGCTTTAGGTAGCATAGACATTTCACAATATTTATTCTTCCAATCCATGAGCATGGAACATTTTTCCATTTCTTTGTGTCTTCCTCAATTTCTTTCATGAGTACTTTATAGTTTTCTGAGTATATATTCTTTGCCTCTTTGATTAGGTTCATTCCTAGGTATCTTATAATTTTGGGTGTAATTGTAAATGGCATTGACTCCTTAATTTCTCTTTCTTCTGTCTTGTTGGTGGTGTAAAGAAATGCAACTGATTTCTGTGCATTGATTTTATATCCTGACACTTTACTGAATTCCTGTACAAGCTCTAGCAGTTTTGGAGTGGAGACTTTTGGGTTTCCCACATATAGTATCATATCATATGCAAAGAGTGATAGTTTGACTTCTTCTTTGCCCATTTGGATGCCTTTAATTTCTTTTTGTTGTCTGATTGCTGAGGCTAGGACTTCTAGTACTATGTTGAATAG
>ML095788.1:0-10629 GCA_003697995.1 Taxidea taxus jeffersonii
CCCCAGCAGTGTCGAATTTAAGGTAACAAAGATTTACACCTTTGAGTTTTGTAAAACTCAAAAGTGTTTCTTGATCCATTTTGAATTAATCTGTGTATATGGTGTGAGGCTGGGGTCCACCATCATTTTTTGCCATACGGGTATCTATCTAGTTGTCCCAGCACAAAATTATTGAAAAGACTGTAATTTATTCACTGAATAATCTTGTCACCCTTGTTGAAAATCAACTGACCATAAACAGAGAGGTTATTTATAGACTCTCAGTTCCATTCTATCGATCTATATGCCTGTCTGTTTTGAAATAAAGAAGTGTGAGTCCTCCAACTTTGTTCTTTTCAAGATTGTTTTGACTATTCTGTCTCTTGAATTTCTATATGAACTTTAGGGTCAGCTTGTCAATGGTTGCAAAGAAGTCATTTGGGACTTTGATAGTGATTGCCTTGAGTCTGTAGAACAGTTTGAAGAGTATTCCCATCTTATCATTATTAAGTCTTCCAATCCATGAACACGGGTGTCTTTCTATTTATTTAAGTATTCTTAATTTCTTTCAACAAGGTTTTATAGTTTGGGGAATATAAGCTTTACACTTCTTCTGTTAAATTTATTCCTAAGTATTTTATTCTTTATTGATGTATTATAAATGAAAAATTTTTAAGTTTATTCTTTTTTCTTAAGATTTTATTCATTTATTTGAGAGACAGAGAGTGTGTGTGCACAAGCAGGGGGAGCAGCAAGTAGAGGGAGAGGGAGAAGCAGGCTCCCCAATGAGCAAGGAGCCCTACGTTGGGGTAGACTCCAGGACCCTGGGATCATGATCTGAGCCGAAGGCAGACACCCAATGACTAAGCCACCCAGCGCCCCATGGAATTGTTTTTTTTTAATGTTTATGGATATTATATATTTTTATTTAAGTAGTCTCCACATCCAATGTGGAGTTTGAACTCATGACTCTGAGATCAAGAATCACATGTTCTACAAACTGAGCCAACCAGGTGCCCCTTTGCTTATTGATCTTGTATTCTACAACCTTGCTGAACTTATTAATTGATCCTAGAAGGTAGGGTTTGTTTTGTTTTGTTTTGTTTTTTTAGCAAATTCCTTAGGACTTTCTACATAAAAGATCATGTCATCTATAAATAGAAATAATTTTATCTATTCTTTTCCAATCTCAGTGCCTTTTATTTCACTTTCTTGCCTACTACCCTAGCTAGAACCTCCAGCCCAATGTTGAACAGAAGTGGTGAGAGCAGACACCCTTGTCTTGTTCCTAATCTTAGAGGTAAAGCTTTCAATCTTTCACCATTAAGTATGATGTTACCTATGGTCATTTCATAGATGCCTTTTATCAGAAAGAATTAGTTCCCTTCTATCCCTAGTTTCCTGAATGTTTTTATCATAATAGGTGTTAAATTTTTTTTGAATACTTCTTCTGTATCACTAAGATGATCACATGGGTTTTGTCCTTTATTCTATTGATATGGTATATTATATTAATTGATTTGGGATTCTAAACCAACCTTGCATTCCTAGGCTAAATCACACTTTGGCATGATGTATAATTTGGTTTGCTAGTATCTTGTGGAGCATTTTCTGTCTATATTCATAAGAAATACTAGTCTATAGTTTTCTTGTTATGTCTTTCTATGGTTTTAGTATCAGGTGATATGGGCCCATAGAATAAGTTAAGAAGTGTTTCCTTCTATTTCACAATATTTTTTTAAAATGTTTTTTAGGGGCACCTAAAAAACTAGTGGCTCAGTGGGTTAAGCCTCTGCCTTCAGCGCAGGTCATGATCTCAGGGTCCTGGGATCGAGCCCCGAATGGGGGGGGGTCCCCTGCTCAGCAGGGAGCCTGCTTCTCCCTTTCCCTCTGCTCCTCCTCCCTGCTTATGTGCTCTCTCTCTCTCTAACAAAATCCTGGGTACCTGGGGATGATGGCAGCTACCTAAATCTGAATCTCTCCAGGGAGACCCTCCAAAACAACACACAGAATGGGGAAAGAAAATGAAACCCCCCTCCGCCCATCCTACACCAGCAGGTCTGAAATACCTGAAGTCCAGCAGAGAGCTGGTGGGCCTACCCCACAGCGGGGAGGAGTGGAAAGCACCCAGCAAAGTGTGGAAGAGGGAGGGCAAGGTGCTGGAAGGCAGATAACATCGCTCCCCAAATGAGAAAGCCCTACTTTGAGGGGTGAAATACTGAGGATCAATCAGATACTGCGAAACCCATGGGAAAGACAGGAATGCAGGTCGGTCTCTGCAAGTCTCTCGAGAGACCGAGGGGTGAGTCTCTGCAAGGCATTGCTTCTGGACGGCGTTTAGAAGTGGGAGACCCCTTGAGGTGCAAAATAAAAGTCTGCAGAAACAAAAGAAAATCACAAAAGACATACTGACCCCTCCCACTGAAAGAGAGATTGAGAGAGAAGGAGCAGACCCAAAAATGAGAGCAAGATTTGGAAGGCAAAGTCTCGACCCTTGAGATTTCCAGCACTTAGGACATGCCCGTAACTGTTTCTCTTCCACGGCAAAAAGGACTTTGCAAATGGAATTAAGGTTATTAATCTGTTGACTTTAAAACAGGAAGATTATCCTGGATCACCTGGTGAGCCTAGTGTAACCACGCGGTGTGACCAAGGGGTGTGGAGAACCAGGCAAAGGAGAAGCGATGCTTTAGATGAAGGAGAGTCAGAGAGCTGAAGCCTAGGAGGGGCCGGCCCCAGCAGTATCTGAGGGGGCCAGGGGGCAGGCGGCCTCTAGAAACAGAATGACCCCCAGGGGACAGCCAGCAAGGACATGGGATCCTCAATCCTACAGCCCCATCGGCCTGAGTCCTACCAACAATCTGACTGACTCTGGAAACGCATTCTTCCCTAGAACCTCTGAGGAAAACCAGCCCTGCCTACACCTTGGTCCCAGCCATATGGAATTCTAAGCAGAAGAGTAAGTCATGCTGGAGCTGGACCATGACCCAAAGAACTGTGAGATAATAAGTCTGTGTTCTTTTAGGCCACTCCATCTGTGGTGACAGCTAACTCCCACAGCAATAGGGGACAGTCTATTTAATACTGCACTTCACTACAGGAACAGAAGAGTGTGCTGTCGACTGAGGAAACCCAGCCAGCTGCCCAAACCCTCACCTCTGCTTTCAGCTGGTCCTGAAAGTGCAGAAAAACGAGACACTGCAAAATACACAGGAAAGAGCAGAAGTAGGTAATCAAAGCTGCTCTTTGAAGAAAGAGGAAATGAAAATCAAAGGATTTCAGAAGAAAATCCCCCCCAAAGCATGAGCACATAGAACCAAAATATAACCCAACATCCCAATGTGCATAAAATTCCCTTCAGTTCACACATATGAACATTTCAAATCAGCAATCCAGAAACCTTAAAGTGGAAATGGACAGAAACGAAGACGGTATAAAATGGGGACGTTTAACCGAACTCCAGAAAGAATTTTTCAAAACTTAGGTGCATAGACGAAATTACAAGATATCCCAGGAAGAACAAATTTAGCTGAAAACATAAAAAGGGTATTAAGAAAAAGCACAAAAATAACCAAGAAAATGTAAACACTGCAGAGGTTCAAAGAGGGGAAAAGCATCAGCTTCTGCTTTAGCAAGATCTTTGGGTGAAAGGCGTCAGCTGGGGATGAGAGGTGCCCTGTGGTTGGTGGTTGGCTGAGGGGGACAAGTCAGGGGCCAGAGCCCCGGGGTGTGCCAAGGGAAGCAGACGGCAGCTCCTCCCCTGTTGTCCTCACTCCCTGTGCTCAGTCATATTTGCCTCCCTTCTCCTCCTGGAGCCACTAAGCTCATATTGGGTACTGGTCCCTCCCTCGGCCTTAAAGGCTCTGCCTTGCGGTCAAAACCTGGCCTCACCTTTCCTAAGGTTTGGGTCCCACCTCAGAAGGCACCGGCTCCAGAGAACGTCCCTGCCCCCCCACCCAAGATGGCCCCTGGGAACTTCTAGGGTTCTGCTAATGCTCAGTTCCCCAATGCAGGTGCTGGTTCTATGGGTGCGTTCACTTTGCAGAAATGAGTTAAGTTGCGTACTCGTGATTTGCGCGTGCGTACTTCCATCCAAGAAAAAATCAAAATAAAGCCACCTGATGTGGAAAACAAAGGCAGAAGAAAAATGGTTAAATTTCCTTACTGCCTACAGCTCATGGACAAGTCTTTGAAACAGGCAGAGGGACATTCCTCTAGGAGTTCAGCTGCCTCCATGTTGACACTTTGCTTAAGGGCAAGAGGCAATCCTAGCCTGACCCCCACCCCAGACCCCCGCCAGGATCCTGTAAGTCTACTTTAACATATAAAAATTCCTTTGGAAACTTCCTTTATCTCTATCCCCCAAGATACGTGCTGGCAACCGTCCCCCAAGCATATGGCCCACCAATATACACCTGAAGGGTCTCATGACTCAGGTGTTGTGAGACGGTCATGAACGATCTTTCCCCAACAATAGCTAGCCCCCTCAAGGTCCTGGAACCTTCCTTCCAAAATTCCTCGGAGGCTCCCGCTATCCCAGCAGGCCACTCCTCATGGCCTTGGTGCAGCTCTTTCTGCCCACAGGTCCTGTCCCCATGCCTTGATAAGGCCATCTTTCTGCACCAAAGACATCTCAAGAATTCTTTCCTGGGCATTGGCTTTGAACCCTGACGTGTTTCCTACATTACCACCCTCCCCCGGAGTTCCCTTCATGGCACCATCACTGTCCGGCCCTGGCCCGCTTGCTTCTCTGCTGTCCCGTTTGTCGCACACACTCGCCCAGCACAACAGACAAGCATCCGTCACCGGGACGGCCTCCAGGGCAGGCAAGGCATACAGCAGGCACCCAATAAATGCCCACATGCGGAATTATAGGCGGCAGCCGGGGCCAGCGGGGCATGCGCTAGGGGCCTCACCTTCCGCTGCATCCTCTCCAGCAGCTTGCTCTTGGCCCGCACCTCCTCCTGGATGGAGTCATAGACGTTGAGCAGCACCCAGTCGCCGCCGTCCTCGTCCGAGTTCTGCAGGGCCGCCACCAGTTGCTTCTTGCGCTCGTCCGCGTACCGCTTCCGGCGTTTGTGCTTCTCCTTCAGGTCCTTGTTCTTGGCCTGCTCCCCCCCCACCACCTGCTGCTCCAGCAGCTGCAAACTGCCGGTGGGGAGAGGAAGGCACACGTCAGCGGGGAGAGGCCATCACCTCGGCAGGACATCGTGGGGTCCTTGCAGCCACCCCTCATGGACACAGGCTCGGGCTCAGAGAGGCGAAGCCTCTGGCTGGGGTCAGACCCCGGGGGTTCCGAGCAGAGCCACCCGGGGCCCGTGTGCCCAACAGGACAGGCGAGCATCTCCCCGCGGGCCAGAGCTGACCCACCTGCCACCTGCCCCAGGCCTCCCAGAGCCCAGGGTCCCCACAGTGCACAGGCTGGCAGCCGTGCTCCCCAACACCCCGTGGGACCAGAGCAGGCTGAGCAGTGTTCATCGTCTCCCTCTGAAGCCCCCCACCCAGCTTGCTCCAGGTTTCCCCGCTGTGCGTTCTCCAAACAGCCAGGCTGCTCCCCTGCGCTGCACTTTCGGGCCACCCTGTATCTCGATGCCTTCCTGAGGCTTCTGGCCTTCAAACCTCATTCGGGGGAGCTAAGCAAAGCTACTCTAAGAAACAAAAAACAAAGGCTTCTGTGACAGCTTCCCCGACCATACTCCGGACCACACCCAGACCACGGCCATGGGCGCAGAGAGTTTTCTCTGGGTCTGACGCTTGGCAGGCGTGGTCTCCTCTGACCCTCATGATGAGTTCCTCAAACTGGAGCTCTTATTATCACCCATTTTGTAGATGAGAAGCTAAAGCACAGGGAGGTATAATGTTGGCTCCAGTGGTTGAGGTAGTGGTAGAGGTGGATGGGAGCCCAGATAGTGGACTGCACAACCCACTGGCTTCTCACACTACAGAAGCTGGCCCTCCCTGGGCCTGGGTAGCTGCATCCCCCTGGACCATGGGTCCCCTGAAAGCCAAGGTGGCAGCTCATTCATCCTGTGTCCTGGTTCCCAGCCCGCAGCCCCTGCTCAGTTCACGTTTGAACCGTGGACTGTTGGACTGGGTTTACCGCTGATAAGAGGAGGCTGACCCGCTGGTCATGGGGCTGACCACCACGGAGGTGACCCTGATGTTACTCTCATTTACAGAAGTGAGAACCAAGGCTCAGAAATGTTAATGTGCCTCACTCTGCCACAGATTGAAGACAGCCCAGCTCCCCACAAGGGCAGCCTCTGAGGGTGAGCAGGGTGGCTTGTCCCCAGGGTGAGCAGGTCTCACATCAGGAGGGCACGCTGGGAGCTGAGGAAAGCCTGCATCACGCCACCCTGGGGTTCCTGAGAATGCCAGGCAGGCGACAGTCCCTTCTCTTTCTCCTGGAGCACCTGTGCCCCAGCAGGTACCTGAGGGAGTCTGGTAGCACCTGTAAGGTTCCCCGGGCAGAGCACTGCCCACCCGGCTGATGGAACCATCCCTGCCCCTTGCTCCTAGAGAGAGGATCGGGGCCTCTCCAGCCTCATCAGGCAGGGGAGCGGAGTGGAGGCTCAGCGAAGACTCTCCAGGCGCTCCCATCCCCAGGCCCGGCCACAGCCCCTCTCTGCCCTGCCACGGGGCCCCACCCAGCCCCCACGCCCCAGCACTTACCGGGCAAGCACCTGCTGCTGGTCCACAACAGGCAGCAGGTCGTCGGTCAGCACCGCCACCTCCACGCCCACACTGTCCCTTCTCACACTGGTCGTGGCCAGCAAGGGCTGAGGCTGAGCCTCCAAGGCCATCTGGGCCTCAACCTCAGCCCCGACGCCAGGTTCTGCTGCCGGCACCACCTCCTCAGCCACTTCTGGGCCCGGGTCAGCCTCCTGAGCATGAAGAGAAACTGGGATGGAGGCAGAGAGGCCGACCCCAGCACGCACGCTCCTATGGCCTCAGTCCCAGATGGCAGCAGCATCTCATGGCCCAGGATGGGTCACTTCGGGCTCAGAGCCACCCAGTACCTGGTCAGGTTCCTACGTGGCCCACCATTTCCTCCAACACCTGGAAACAGTTTCGTCCTGCCCTCCTGCCCCTGGGGACCCAGCCTCCCCACGGCAGCTGGAGCAATCTTCTCCAAATACAAATCCATGACAGCCCTTTCCCAGTGAGAACCCTGCACAGATTCCCAGCACCCTGGCAGTAAAATCCAGCTTCTTCCATGGCCTCTGTGCCCTCCATGCCTCTCCCTGCCTTCCCCTCCCCCACCGCATCCACCCAGCTGCTTCTCTGGCCTCCTTTTTCTATTACTGAGAAAGTCGAGCTTTTCCCAGCCACAGGACTTTGGCACATGCCATCCCCTGGCCGGATGCTCTGCCCTGGCCCCTTCTTCCTGCTTGGGTCCCCTCTCAATGTCACCTTACAGCCAGGGCACCCCGGGCTACCCCATCTCCCATCTACTGAGAACCTCAAGTATGCCAGCTCCTACCCAGTGATCCAGTCCAGAGGCTGGGAGATAATTTTCTCTCTCCACACACGTGGGTAGATTTAAAGCCTTGCTCTCATTCTCCATGGCCTCTTGTGCTTTCTTAAGCAGAAGAGAGAAGGGAGGGCTCTGAGAGCAGCAGTGTTCAACACGGGACCCAGGGGGTTCCCTGCCAGCGCCTTGGGACCCCCGCCCCCGCCCAGTAGTCCTCGCCCTCAGCACACACCGGGGCCTCCTTGCTTTAGACAGGCTGCCAAGGCCAAGCCAAGTCTAAGAACTGCCGAGCAGTAGCCTTTTAGCCATAGCAATAATAAGAGGTAGGCCTCTTTGTGATGGGCCAGTTCCGATAAGCTGGGGGTGGGCTGGGTTCACATCCCTGTCTTGGGGATGAGAACACTGAGGTCCAGAGTGCCACAGGAAGACCCAGGCTCCCGGGACTCCTCCTCCGACCTGAGGCCTGGACCAGGGGGGAACTCACAGTCCCGGGCAGGAGGAAGTCAGCTGCCTCAGCTTCAGACCTAACGACACCAGGCCCCAGCAGATCCGTCAGGGAGGGGTACTGGCAGGAGGACGGGGTCAGGGAGGGACAGTGACCAAAATCATCTTCCACTCCCTGACCTCCCCTTCAGTGCCCATGCCCCAGCCTGGCGCCTCACCAAGCCACCACATCCTGCTGCCTGTCCCTGCTGAGGGGACCGCTGAGCAGGGGTGAGGAGAGGAGAGAACGGGGAAGGGAGCGAGCTCTGGGAGCATCGACTGTGGTACCCGAGGTAAAGCTCGCGTCGGCACCCCCATTTTAGAGAAGAGGAAACCAAGGCCCAGAAAGCTGGCTGCTTGAGGTCACACAACTCTGTGGGTGGTCGAGGCGGGGTTTAACCCGGGCCTGTCCGGCTCAAAGGCCTGTGCTCTTTACACACACACACAGGAAAGGAAAGGAAAGCAAAGGAAAAGGAACACAAGGGAGAGAAGGGGAAGAGAATTTAAACCATAAGAGAGAGTGGAAAGGGGAAAAGCATCCAGCGAAGCAGCAGGATGGCAGGGCAACCCCCGCCGGACCTGGGGGTTGGGGTAGGGGGGGTCCCTGAAAGGTGGCAACCTTCCCGCAGCCTCCAGCCTCCTCCGACTCCTTCCTTCAGGGCCTAGAAGCTCAGTGTAACCATGACGACTCAGCAAACCCCCCTCAGCCATCAGCCCCTGCCCAGCGACCTGCGTGCCCCCAGCCGAGCTCTGCCTGCTGCCTTTCGGCAGGACATCCGGTGTGACATCAGCTACCTGTGTGGGGAGCCTGGGGTCGGCCGCCTGGGGCGCTTCGGCTCCGGCCACTTCGGAGGAGAGTCTGGCCAGCTTGGCTTCCACCTCGGCGAACGGGTCGTGCAGGCTGGGGAACAGGCCCAGCGCTGCCAGCCGTGGCTGCTCGTCCTCGGGGACCGGCCCTGCCCACCGCTGGGCTTCGGCGGCCTCCCAGCTGAGGTTGTGGTCCGGGAGGGAGCTGCCCATGGCCTCCGCCTCGGGCGCGGAGAACTCCACGTTGGAAGGCTCCTGGGGCTCCGGGCAGGCCTCGGACATGGAGGTGTCCTCGAGCGTGGAAGACTCATCAGATCCCAGAGACGCCTCGGACTTGGAGGTCTCCGCCGTGGGCAGCTCCTCGAACCCCAGAGAAGCCTCAGTCTTGGAGACATCCGCGCCAGCCACAGCACGCGGCGTGGAGTGGATCTCGGGTTTCGCGGCCATCTCGTAGTGGAACACTGGGCAGGACTCCGACCAGCTGACAGACTCCGCCCTGGACATGCCCTGCGCCTTGAGGGCCTCCGCCTTGAGGGCCTCCGCCTTGAGGGCCTCCGCCTTGAGGACAGCCTCTGCAAATGGAGACTCCTTTCAGCATCTGACAGAGGACAACAGGTGACCCCCTGGGGGCTGGCCACAAGCACACGGTCTCTCAGGGGCAGGCTTAAGAGCCAGAGCCTCCCAGACCCCCAAATACTGGCCTCCCATCTCTGCCCTTTCCTCTATCAGAACTCAGACCCCTCTCCTTCCTCCTCTTCCAGGAAGTCTTCCCTGACCAGCACCAGGAGCTCTCTATTCTCTGACCTCCCTGGGCTTCAGTTGCCTTGGGGCTGCTCTTCACACAGAAGGTGAGTGCCCTGTGGGTCTTGTGGCCTCCAAGGCCGAGAGCTCCCGCTCAGCAAGCAGACTTTACACCCAAGACCCAGAGCAGGGGCTTCTACAGGGCTCAGGGCTCTTGTCCCTCACTCAGGGCTCTCGTCCACAGGAAATGCTAGCTCCATGGGAGTTAAAGGAATACTGCGGATGATTGTTAGACCAAATAAAACCACCTGGAGGCCTAACATTCAAACTGGACTAGAGGAACACTCTGAAGGACAGAACATGCTAGAATCTGCCCTTCCCTCTCCTCTGGGTTTGCCAGCGTGGATGAGACTACAGTCCCACAGGGCTCCTCAGGGCTCCCAGCTCATGGGCATTACAACCACTCACTTCTTTGTCTCTGTGTCGTGGGCTGGAGACACAATCCCTTTGCTGAAAGAGGACATCCTCTCCCTAGCTCTGCAGCCAGAAGCTCTCCAAGCCTCAGTTTGCACCATGGCAATGTGAGGACTCAGCGTGTCCTCACTCACTGAGGGAGTACCCAGCACCCAGCACCTGCCGTCATCATTACAGGTAATGCCGTCGTCATTACAGGGGGGGTGTTATTGTATTTGGGTGAGTACTAGGAAGCTGAGCTGCCTGGCAGCACAGGTGTTTCGATGATAATGGTAGGGTAGAACATTCTAGAATGTCAAAAAGACAACGAAAATCTTCAGCAAGGAGGAACTTCTTGCTAATAATTGAATCCTTATTTTGAATGTGGTTGCTTTGTTCACAGAGCGGCTCAAAAATGAGAGGAGACTAGAAAATGCAGAAACAGGAGGAGGGAACTTACCCATGAAATATGGGTGATATGTTGTAATGCGAAGTCAGCCTTGGGCTAGGGCCCAGCCTGGGGCCAAGGCTTCACGGATGCAACACTGGGTGGGTGAGAACACTGCCTGGGTTCCAACCCTAACTCACTTCACCAGCTGTGTGACCATGGACAAATTACTCACCCTCTCTGTGCCTCAGTTTCCTTACCTATAAAATGAGCCTCATGGTGGTACCTACCTGGCTGGGCTGTC
>ML095788.1:11029-22950 GCA_003697995.1 Taxidea taxus jeffersonii
TAAGGAGTAACTAGAACTGAGCCTGGTGCATAGGAAGTGCTCTATGAATGTCAGTTAGTAAAATGGGGAGGGGGAGCCAGCTGGCCACCCTCCCGACAGCCCAGGTCGGGCGCCCACCTGTCTCCTTACGCAGGTTCTCCTCCAGTGTGGACAGCTTCACGTCGTAGGAGTTGCGCATGGCAGTGATGTCCTCCTCCAGCCGGGCTCTGGACTCCTGCTCCGCCTCATAGTCAGCCCTCAGTCGGGCCAGGCGCTCCTCATACTCCTGGGGGTGGGGATGGGAGTGGTGGGGGGAGAAGACACGGGGGGCGGGGGGGGGGAGGCAGCATCAGACCACAGTTCGCCTTCTCTGTCATTCAAACAACCCAGGAAATACCAATAAGGCAAAAGACCAAAGTTAAAATTACCTACACAACACGGGGACAATATTGGCTGGTGTAGGCCCTTCTGAAGTTTATCCACATTTTTAAAAAGGTTTTATTTATTCATTTTATTTTTTTTATTAAAGATTTTATTTATTTGACAGAGAGAGACACACAGCAAGAGAGGGAACACAAGCAGGGGGAGTGGGAGAGGGAGAAGCAGGCTGCCCGCTGAGCAGAGAGCCTGACGTGGGGCTCGATCCCAGGACCCTGGGATCATGACATGAGCTTAAGGCAGATGCTTAACAACTGAGCCCCCCGGGCGCCCCTTTATTTATTCATTTTAGAGAGAGAGAGAGGAGGAGAGGGCAGAGGGAGAGGGAGATCATCTCCAGCAGACTCCTCGCTGAGCACAGAGCCCTACACGAGGCTTGATTCCGCGACTCTGAGATCATGACCGGAGCCGAAATCAAGAGTCAGACGCCCAACCGGCTGAGCCACCTAGGCGCTCCTAGACTGTGTTTCAGTGGCTTCCTATGTTACAGGGCAAAATCTAAGCCTCTCGACCGGACCAAGTCCCCAGAGATGTGGACAGCCCACCCCATGACATACCCCACGTTGGGCACGTGGGCCACTTTCCACTCTTCGACAGGCCCATGTTGCCCTGCCTCGGGGTCTCTGCCCTCATCCCCAGCAACTCTTCCTTCAGGCCTCAGCTCAGTAACAGCCCCTCCACGCAGCCCTCCCTGACCACCCTCTCAGAGAGCACCGTCCCCTCCTGCAGCCTCAGCACCTAGCACAGAGGAGGGAGGGGCTCAGGGCAAACTCCTGAGTCCACGAGCTCCTGGAGCCGACCACTGGCCTGGCCGGGAGGACGACCGGACCGCTCAGGCTTCCAAGCACACCTCCCACAGGTGCGGCCGGGGTTCAGGCGAATGACAGTACATGACCTCCCGTGTTGTGGAGCTGCCCCTGAGACAGCCAGACGGACAGGCCAGGGGAGGGGAGGGACAGCCCCTGCGCACACACCCACCTCACCAGGACCCTTCCAGAACAGAGCCCAGAGTTCTACGATGGCACAGACTCTATGACCTGGGCTCTCGGGGAGGGACAAAGGATCGTTAATATGTGACTGAGCATTCTGTAGCACCCCTGAGATGCATTTGAGTCCCAGGGCCATACGTAGGGCTGCTGGGGCCCAGGGAGGTGAGTTGCCCAGAACCACACAGCTCTCCAGTGGCCACAGGAGATCTCCGACACCCCATCTGCTTTCTCACTGCCCCCCGCCCCCTGCCCCGGCTCCCTCTCCTCCCCAGCAGGGACTCGGGCCCTACCCTACACTCATCCTTCAGCAAGCTCTACCCAGGCCTCTCCACAATTCCCTCCCTGCACGGCCCTGGCCCCGGTGTCACCCTGGCTCAGCCCTGTCACACCTACACAACCAGCAAGACCTGGCTGGAGATGTAGATGCATGCATGTATACACTCATGTGCACACGTGTGCATACACACACACACATATAGTGGTACCAACTTCCAGTCCCAGTGGTACATGTGTGACCCCGAACCACAGAGGGCCTCTTAAGCTGCTGAGCGCCCCTACTGGGTCTTCTGCTCTCCCTCTTCTGCAGCCCTCCACCTCTCCCATTTCCTGTCTCCTGCTTCCCAGAGAACACTGAAGCATGCCCTCGACATCCCAGCCCACACCCTCCCGTCCACCTGCAGGTCTGCCCGAAAGCTCTTCATCGTCCTGTGACAGTGGACAAGCCGTGTGAAGCCAAGCCACCCGCTTAGTGACTTTGCTCTTCCATCCCCATCTCCCTCCTGCAGCGCAGACTTCCTTCTAGATCACCCCCAGCAGTTACAGAATGTGCTCTGATACTTGACACAGAACAACTCTCCCATGGCCCCTTGCGTACCCCCAGCTACAGGGCCAGTGCCAGGAGGGGCTTGGAAAATGCTTGCCAGCCCAGCCCCCCGAGTCCTGCTTGGTGCTAGTTCCACGGTCCTATGGTGAGAAGACGCCCAAACAGTCTCCGAGAGCTTAAACAGCCTGTCCCGGGGCACGGAGCCCACCAAGAACTGGGCTTGCAGAATGGAAAAGCTGAATGGACCCAGGAATCTTCTGGGATCCCCCCCCCCCTTCCCTGGTGCAGCTGGGAGGCTGAAACCCATGGAGTCACATCTCCCACTCGTGGTGGAGCCCATCCCTGGCCCGGTACCCTCGCCAACCCACACAGGGGCCACCCTCTCATCCTGAGAGTCCTGACTGGTTCCAGATGGGAAAGGAAAGCACCGTTCCAGGCACGTAGTAGGTGCTCAATAAATATGAGGGGATCATAAGTGAAATGGGAAGGAAGACAAGAGGGAAGACAGAAACCTTTGACTCTTTCTCCAAGTGTGGCTCACAGAAGAAACAGCAGGGCCTGAGAGGACACTTGGTGGTGGCCACGGGCTGGGGGGATGCTCGGATGCAGCAGCCACGGGGCTATCGTGTGAAGATAAGGCCAGCAACCGCCATCCCCAGCCGAAGGACCTGCCTGCCAGTCACTGGCTCCCTGAAGCAGCCAGCCCGGAGCGGAGTCTCCCCTCTGGTGAAGCAGGGGGCGTGGCGGCGCCCTGCTCCTTGGCCAGGGTGCCAGCCCCACCCAACCAGGCTCCCTCGGGGGGGAACAGCTGTCATGGGTAGCCCTTAGGGACTCTGGCCAATTTCTCCCAGCCCTCCAGCCCACAGGACTCAGACTCCCGGGACTTACCTAGTCTGCCCCTCAGAGTCTGGGCCCCAGACCCCCACAGCCTCACCAGGGCTCCCATGGGCCCCAGGGCTCATCACTGAGTTTACAACTGAGGGGCAGAGGCCCAGCTGCAGATACATCCAGGGACCCAGTCCCTGCAGAGCTGTCCCAGTCTGGCAGTCCTTCTCTGCCAGGAAAAAGCCAATGTCCCACCCCATGCTCAGGTCTCTGAATGGGGCCCTCAAATGGCAGGGATTTCTGGAAACCAGCAGGGCCTGAGTCAGGACAGAGTCTAAGCTGGGAGTTAGGGGCTCTGCTGAGTCTGGCTGTGTAAGCCCCCCACTAGGGATCAGCTCGGTATCTGTAAACCAGGGCATTGTTACCTGGCCTGCAAGTTCCCAGAAATGCTGGAAGGCACACATGGGGAGAATGAGGGGTCCCCGGGAGACAGCTTTTCTGGGAGGCCAACACCCCACTTACCCACTGGTCAAATGAGTGCTGGGCCTTCCCACGGCCCACCCAGGGCACCCGGCTCTCAGCCTCTGACTCGTGGGCACCTGACTAAGCAACCAATTCCTTCGGCTCTGCCCCACTCTGCCCAGCTCAGGCTGTTCCCACCACCAGGAAGGCCTCCATTTCCAACAACCCACACCCCCCTTCCTACAATATGAAAAAGAGACAGCACCCCCACAGACACCCCACAGCCCTCCCTGTTCTCCCCATGTAGGCCCTGATTTGGGATGGATTGCATTCTGGAGTCGGGACCTGAGTTCAAATCCCACTCAGACTCTCCTCCGCTAGGTGACCTTGGGCGAGTCACAGCACCTAGCTCCAAAAAGGAGACTGAGGTACCAAGCCCACGATTCTGGTAGGGGTAAAATGATATTATTTGGCAGGTGCTCTCCTGCTGGGCCCCACCTGCCTGCCTTTCTCCCACCTACCCCAGGGTCTCACCTCCCGGATCAGCTGCTTCTCGGCCTCTGTGTCAGACTGGATCACCGGTGGGGGCGCCAGCTTCTCCTCAGTCTGGACAGCATTTAGGGGGGCCTGACTGGACAGCAGGTCTGGGAGAGAGACAGAAGGGAGGGCTGTGACCAAGCTGCGCAGAGTCTGCGAGAACCAAGCCAAAATCTGTAAAGAGACAACCACAGACTTATGCAAAACACACTTCACAGCACTGAATTTCTTTCAAGCTCATCTCTATGTAAAATACTAATTTACTCAGTCATTCAACAAAAATTTCTTGAGCACCTGCATGTTCTAGGCACTGGTGACCCAGCATTAAACAAAACAAATAACACTCCACACCCACACTAGGTACACACAGTAAATAAGCAAAATGCTAACATGTTATAAGCGGACGTGTTCTAGCAGGAGAAAGAAAGCAGGGAGGGTGCTCAGGAGTAAGAACCAAGGGGAGGGGGTGCTATTTAAACAGTGTGTTCAGGGAGGACCTCTTAGATAAGGTAAGGCAAAGGCAGTGACCTGAAGGAAATGGGAGAGAGAAGCAGGCAGAGATCTTAGGGAAGAGCTTTCCAGACAGAAGAGAGCAGCGAGTGCAAAGGTCCTGTGGCAGGAGTGGGCCTGGACTGTTCCAGGAATAGCCAGGAAGCCAGTGTGGCTGGAACGGAGTAAGGGAGGGAGAGAACAGGTGGAGAGGAGCTCAGAGAGGGCATGGGGGGGAATCACAGGGACGCTGAAAGCTGTGCTGATGACTTTGGATTTGACTTTGGATTTGACTTGGTTAAACAGGCTAAGGGGGCGGGGTTGTGCAGGGCAGTAAAAGGACTTGCATTTGGACAGGACCTCCCTGGCTGCTATGTGGGGAAGGAACTGAGGGGGATAAGGACAGACACCTGGATACCTGTCAGAGGGTGGGGGTGCCCCCTAGTAATTCAGATAGGAGATGCAAGCGACTCAGGGGACAGTGGTGGACAGATTCTGGACATCTCTTAAAGGTAGAGACAAGATCTGCTGCTGGATTGGATACAGGTTTGAGCGAAAATGAGAAGCCAAGGGCCACGCCAGGGTTTCAGGCTTGAATACTCAGAAGGAAAAGGGTTGTCGTCCCCTGTGCGGGGACCCGCAGGCTGGGGGAGATCAAGAGCTCAGTGTCAGACATGCTAACTTCCAAATGATCACTCAACAGCTGGATGTTCAAGTCTGGAATTCAGAGGACACCGTGTCGCAATTGTTTTTTAAATTGTCTCTATTTTGTGATGTTTGATATAGCGGGGGACTTGCCGGCCAGGGAGAGACCGGCCCTGGCCAGGCTGGCTAATTCCTAGAGAAAGCAAACAAACTATTAGCCCACCTTTCACCTGCCAACCAAGCGATGCTGAGTCCGCACCCCTCCCACGCCTCCATCTGACTCGCACTCCCAGCCAGGATCTCCCCTGCCCTAAATCCCTGAGGGCCGGGACTGCCCCTGTGCCCCTACCCATGGGAATCCTTCAGTCCAGCTCTTCCTGGGCTATTGCTCCTGCCCAGACTTTCCCATAGAAACCCCAGTAATGGCTCCAAATCCAGCTCTGGCTCTGGATCCCCTCACTCCTCCTTGTCTCCTGACTGATGCCGGAGGACCCCCGGGACCACCCTCTGGCCCCGTGTGCTGTTCCATCCTCTTGTTTCTAGTATAACGCTGACCTCTCCAAGGGCCCCTCAGGCCTCTTTATGAATGAAGACCTAGACACAAACCACACGGCCAGGCTGGGGGGCCACATGGGAGCCAGAGCCCAGAGATGGTGTTCAAAGCCATGAGGTAAGGCCACCTCCTGAGGGAGGAAAGAGGGGAGGTCCTGGTGGCAAGCAGGGGCAGAGATGGGGAAGCGGGGAAAGAGGAAGAAGGCAGACTGCCGGTGAAATCTCTCACCTCGGCGCTCAAGGCCCGCTTCAGCCCAGCATGTCCAGCCTTTACTGGCCGTCTCCCTGCGCCTGGCTTGGCAGGCTGCCAGCACAACTGCTTGTTCCCCAAATGTCCTTTACAGTTTTGTGCATCTTTGCACAGTCTGACCACTCTCATCCTGGCTAACAGGGAGACCTCTCTGCCTCCAAGACTCTGCTCAATCACCACCTCCTCTGTGAAGCCTTCCCTGACTGACCACACCCTACCCCCAAACATACTTGGGTTACTTACCCCCTTCTGCCCTCTAGTGGCCAGTTTGGCTCTCTGACCTATGTGTACTGTCTGCTGGAGTGCCCTTCTCCCCCAGTCTAGATGCCCATGAGAAAGAGCCTGGATTGGATTCATCTCTGGGCTATCAGTGCCCAGCACAGGTCCATACACAGGGGGTGCTCAGTGAGCTTTGGGTGGGTGGATGGGTGGGTAGGTGGGTAAGTGGATGGGTGGGTGTGTGGAGGGGTGGACGGTTGGGTGCATGGGTGGATGGGTGGATGGATGGATGGGTAGACGGGTGATAGATAAATGGGTATGTAGAATGGACGAACAGAGAGGAAGGTGGGTAGGGAGGTGGATGAATGAATAGATAGACTCAGGCTCTCTTGTGCTCCCTTCCCCCAGGGAATTCTGGGATAAAGAAAATCCCAGAATGTGCAAGGACCCCAGAGAGCCTGAGCTGCACAAAGAGATCTCTCTTTGCCGATGACAGCCAAACCCCTGGGTGTGAGAGCTGCGATCACAAGGTGTCTAAGTGGGGGTGGGACACGGGGGAGTGAGTCACCCCGCTGCTCGGCAGCACGGTGTCACGATGCTGCCACAGAGACAGCAGGCGCACAGGTGGGATGGTGGCTGCGTGGCCAGGAGGCAGCGAGCCCGCAGCTGACAGAACAGACCAAACAGACCCTTCCTGAGTCCCTGGGGGAGCAGAGAGCCACCAACCATCACCGAGCCGGCTCTCGCTGACTGTTCATGCTCACAGGACACGGAGAGGAGATGGGGCTTTGCTTCTGAGTCTCTCGGATGGGCAGCCAGAGGCAGAAGACTAAACATGGGTGGGGTGGGGGGAGCCTCTGTCCCCAGCCCTGGGCCTTCCTGCCCCGTCCTCCCCCAGCCACCCACCTGCCAGGTTGCTGGGGCTCATCTGCTGGGCCAGGATCTCCTTCAGCTTCTTGATCTCCTCCTGGTACTCGCGCAGGAGGGCGTCCTTGGGGTCCTCGTTGATGCGCGGCTTGTTCTTGATGTTCTTGGCCCGGTTGGCGTAGCGCAGGGTGCTGAGCGTCTCGTCATAGTTGTTGTCCGCGGGTGACAGGCAGGCCACCATCAGCGTCTTCGTGTTGCCGCCCAGCGAGTCCTGCAGCAGCCGTGTCAGCTTCGAGTCCCGGTAGGGGATGTGTTTACAGCGCCCGTCCACCAGGGCCGAGATGACGTTGCCCAGGGCCGACAGTGACAGGTTGATCTTGGTGGCCTCCTTGAGCCGCTCCCCCGTGGCACCCGTCTTGGACTGCCGCTCGCTGCCCGCCAGGTCCACCAGGTTCAGCTTGCCCGCACGGAGGTGGTCCTGGCCCCGCTCATCTGCGGACGGACCAGGCAGAGGGTGAGGGGCTTCTAGTGAGCCCCACGTGGGGCACTTAGCCACAGGCACCCAGCAGTCCCACCACCAGCCACATAGGAGGCCCTGAGAGAGGCACTGTCACCATCTCCATCTTACAGAAGAGGAAACTGAGGCTCAGAAAGGCATCTAACTGGCTCAAGGTCACACTGCTGCTAAGTGGGGCAGGGGCTAGAAGGTCCAGACTATTCTCTGAGCATGGTGGGAATTTCTTTCAGTGATCACAGTGACTCCCCCAGATTCCCTGTGAGGCCAAGAGTGGGAGGATGTGACTGGGTCACCCAGAGCCTTATATCCTTCACTGCAAAAGACATTGGCTTTAGAGGCTCTTGGACCTGGTTTCCAACCCAGCCCCACCTCCTCCTTGCTGTGTGACCTTAGTAGAGCCCTGCACCTCTCTGGTCCTCAATTCTCACAGCCACAAAATGAGACCAACAGCAGCTCCCCACTCGGGATGGTTGATTGGAGGAGTAAAGTAAATGGAGGGCACATTTTTACAGAGCTGACTCAATGCCCAGCACACAGCAGGGGCTCGTCCTCCCCGAGAACAAGCCCAGATCTGCAGTGACCAAAGTCGTGTGGACAAGGCAGACCCCAGTGGTGAGGGTGGCAGGAGTCGGGCACTGGCTGGTAACACGGGCTCAGAGCACAGGTTTTGAAGGCACAGATCTTGGGCGTCCAATCTTAATTCTATATCTTAGTTGCTATGAAACTTGGCGAAAACAGCTTGACTCAGTTCCCACTGAGATGGGAGGGGGAGGCAGGTGGAGGGGTCGGAGGCTTCCTCCTCGGTCTCCTGTGGGTTGAAACTAGAACGGGCCTCGTGGTGCCCATGCATGCAGCAACCTGGAGTAAATCAATATCGAGTCCAGCTGGTACCCAAGAGAGACTTGGACACATGAGGGGCTTGAGGTTTGGGGCTATTTTTTTTTTTTTTAAAGCAGCAGCAGGACAGAGGGACTAGGAACTGTGTGCTCTTGCCTGAATATACCAGGAGCCTTAAACAGGTTTGTACCCTTCGCCCCAGGAGGTCCACTCCTGGAAATGTTATCCGAGGAGATGACTGTAAAGGCAAAAAAGGCTTGGTGCATCAAGATGTTCATGGTAGCAGTGTTTACAACACCCCCAAAATGGGAAACAACCTCACTGCCCTCTAAAGATTGGTTAGAAAAGTGCATGAAAGACCCGCCCTCCTTCAGCCGGCACCCAGGGTCTCAAAGACCGGGCAGGAATGATGCTCCGGGATGACCTAGGGAATGGGACACAAGGGAGAAACTAAATACAGTGTAAGAGTTCAATTGTTTTGGGGCGCCTGGGTGACTCAGTGGGTTAAAGCCTCTGCCTTCGGCTCAGGTCATGATCTCAGGGTCCTGGGATGGAGCCTCGCATCGGGCTCTCTGCTCAGTGGGGAGCCTGCTTCCCCCACCCCCCTTCTGCCTGTCTCTCTGCCTACTTGTGATCTCTCCCTGTCAAATAAATACACAAAATCTTAAAAAAAAAAAGAGTTCATTTTTATAAATTTCATAGGATAACAAGGACCAAAAAACCCCCAATACACTCAAATGCTAATAGGTGTGTTTATGAGTAATTTTACCTACCTTTCTCTAATTCCTAAAAAGCATTATTGAACTTATTTTTTAACAAGAACGATAAACATCTTTTAAATTTGTTTACCTGGGTGGCTCATTTGGTTAAGTGCCCAACTCTTGATTTTGGATCAGATCGTGATCTTGGAGTCATGAGATGAAGCCCTGCTTAAGATTCTCCCTCCCCGGGACGCCTGAGTGGCTCAGTTGGTTAAGCGGCTGCCTTCGGCTCAGGTCATGATCCCAGCGTCCTGGGATCGAGTCCCACATCGGGCTCCTTGCTCGGCAGGGAGCCTGCTTCTCCCTCTGCCTGCCTCTATGTCTGCCTGTGTTCGCTCTCTCTCTAACAAATAAATAAATAAAATCTTAAAAAAAAAAAAAGATTCTCCCTCCCCTTCAGCCCCCTCCCTGCTCACACACTCACTCTCTACAAAAAATTAAAAATAGAAAAATAAATGTGTTTAAAAGCCTGTCTCCAGGCAGCCTGCTCCATCCTTCGAACCCTTCTGCAAAGACCAAGGGGCACCCCCAAAGGCACCCTGTCCAGATCTATCCTCAACTGCCCTAGGCCCTGCCCCCCAAGCACAGCCTCATGGCAGGACGCCATGACCTCACTGACCCTGCCCAACCTATATCAGCACCCTAGGGAGACTCAGACCCAGCAAGCACCAGGCAGTTGGCCTGGGGCCAGGTCACCCCACATGCTGGGCGATGTCGTGGGAGGTACCCCGGCTTTGACCTTGGGTCCGGGATCTCTCCAGAATTACATTTCTGGTTGGGCAGAGGCTGCTTCCTGCTGCAGTGCTCTGGAGAGTTCTGTCCATGATGGACTTAGAGGCAGCTGCCGTTTTATTGGGAAAAGCCCAGATGTCAGAGAGAATCAGGTTCGAATCCCAGCTCTCCCACTTATCAGTGGGACCCCGCCCAAGCAACCCATTGCACCTCTCAGAGCCTTAGTTTTCCCGTCTGTAAAGTGGTAATGAGAACGCCTGCCTCTAGGACTCCCGTGGCTGTAAACAGAAGGAAGCCTGGGAAGTGCTTAGCACAGCCACTACCAGTGGCCATAAATAAATATGAGTTTCTTGCCTTCCTCAGGGACTCTTCTAGACAGGGGGACGTGGGGAATGACTGAAGGGTGGGAAGCACCGCAGAGAAAGAGGAGACACTGAAAGGTCCAGGCAGGACACGCTGGAGACAGGGCCCTGGGATCGAGGCCCAACTCTGATGCTTTCTAGTTGCGGGACCTGAGGTTCCTCATTTGTAAAACGGGGGCAACGCTGGTAGCCACCTCCTGGGCTGTGGTAAGGAATAAACGAGCTAAAGCACAGAACCTGCGTGGTGCATAGTAGGTGCTCAGTGTGAGCGGCCAGCAGCAGTATTGTTGATGCTCCTGCTTATCCAGGAAAGCTGGGCCCTACCTAGCACAGGAGGGTCCTCCTGGGTGGCCTCCAGGCCGTTGGAGCATCTTCTCCCAGTTTCGGATGGGGCCCCCGAGGCCCCGGGAGGTGAAAGGTCTCGGTGCCCGGCTCCAGCTCCCCTGCCCCCTCGGCCCCCCGCACGTACCCACGGCGTAGATCTCGATGCTGATGGTGAAGATGGAGTGAGAGCGCGAGGAGTCCTTGTTCATCAGCGTGTAGCCCACTGAGCGGTTCTTCCAGCCCGTCTCCATGATGCGCTCACACTGGGCCACGCTGTGCACCGTGTGCATGGAGAGCCCCTTCACGTACACCCCCCTCTCTGGGTGCTCCTTCAGCTGTGGGCGGAAGGGACGGGTCAGAGCCTCGTGGGGCCAGGGATCCCCGAGGAACTCAGGGAAGGGCCCAGTTCGGGCCACCTCTGCTCTCCTGCCACGCCTCTGCCCTCCTGCAGCGCAGGGAGGCACCTCACGGTCCCTGCAACAGGCAGGGGCTTTGCTCGGGGCGGGGAGGAGGGGGAGAGCCAGCCTCAAACCCACCCCACTTCTTTCTTCCTTGCTGTGGGACCTTGAGCCAGTAACTTAACTTCTCCGGGCCTCGGTTTCCACATCTGTAAAATGGGTATGAGATACCCATCTCTTAGATACGTGGCGGACATTCGGTCAAACAAGGCCTGTCCAGGCTTGGCACAGGGCCTGGCACGTGGCAAATGCCCCGTAACGCCAGGCGCTGCCCACGCTGTTGGTGGTGGTGGGATTATTATGAAGGGGCTTTCTAGCCTGGGCACGTAGCTTCCAGGGGCTGACCCTGTGGTCCCCCGAGGGCTCGGAAAGCTGCTCTTTCGCCCTTTCAACAGGGCTCCCGACGGCCTCTCTGCTATGGTTCCAGGGAAACAGGAACGTTCCCAGGCCCTTGGATCGTGGCCGGCAAAAGGCCATTTGTTGCCCAGAACTCCCACTGGCGCCCAGCTCAAACCGGCCTCCAGCCCTCAGCGTGATGGCAGCGAGTAAATTAATTTATCTGACTGCTCCCTGCTTCCTCTCCAGGCAGCCAAGTTGTTTTGTTGCTGACACAGAGCTGTGAAATGCAATGTTTTTCAAGTGTGAGGAAATAAAACCACCCTGGCGAGAGCAGAATGAACTAGGACAAGTCATGTCCCTGCTGGTCTGAGCCACAGAGGCTCAGGTGCTTTGCTCCCGGCGGCTCTGGGGTCCCACGTGGGGCTGGGCCCTTGCTGCGTGGGGTCAAGGGACAGGCAAACAGGCTTGCCCTATCTGTTCAAGTGTGGAGAAACACCCAGACCCAGACTGAAGGAC
>RCUC01071500.1:0-12072 GCA_003697995.1 Taxidea taxus jeffersonii
CTCACCACCTATCTTGGATCCTCACATCTTCCTCTTCCTTTGGCTGGAAAAAGGCTGAATTCTACTCTCATAGCCCAGAGAAGGGAAGGGAAGTGAGAAGCTCCCTTTTATACTTGTTCTAAAGCTCGGCCTACAGGTTCACTCTGAGCCTGGGGCTCTCAACTTTTGTACTCAAGACATTAAAATACCCTCAGAGAGCACATCGCTCTGCAATCAGTTCAATAATGGTGGTAAGAAATAAACCAGCAGTGCCTGCAGGGAGCTATGGGAACCCAGGTAAGACACATTTAGCTTCATCTGGGAATTCAGGCAAACTTCTAAGAAGATCACAGCAGACATCAATGATAAAGGAGTGCGAACTAGTCAGGTGAAGACTGTCATAAGGGGCATTTCAGGCCCCCAGAAATACTATGAGAATATAAGAGAAAAGCAGTGGTTCTGTGATGGGCAACGCTGAGGTTAGAGAGGGTGGAAGGAGCCAGGTCATGGGGCCATGGTCTTGATGTGCTGAGAAAGGTGACACAGGTTTAGTAATGTTGAATTAATATTTAGCTGAATCCCTCTGGTTGAAGTGCATAGATTAAGGAGGTCAGGATTGGAAGACCAGAGTTCAGAGAGAACCTTCTGTGATGATCAAGCCTAACGGCTCTCAAAGTGTAGTCCTAGAACCATTGGCACCATCCAGGACTTACTAGAAATGGCAAATCTCAGGCCCACTGTAGACCTGCTGAATCAGCAGCTCTGGGAGTGGACGAAGCAATGTGGGTACTGACTGACCTTCCAGCTGATGGGGATGCCGCTAAGGCTGGGGAACCACTGGTGTACATAAGAGATGATGAGCACCTGTACTAGAGGCAGTGGCAGGAGATACAGATAAGAAGATGAATTAGAGGCAGATATGGTCTTAGAATCAACTGAGACTTAGGTAGGCAAGGAAGAGAAAGAAATGGAGGCTCAAGGATTTTGGTCTGAGTGACTGGGTGAGGCTGTAAAGAATACAGGAGGCCAAGAAGGCGTATGGGGGATAATGAGTTAAGTGGTGGACATGCAGAGTTTGAGGTGCCTCTGGGATATCCAGCTTGTCAGGCTGTAGGATCCATGAGTAGGAAGCTCAGAGACAGAGATACCAGTGGAGAGGAGAGGCAGATAAAACTATGCCATCACTAAGAGCAGGAGACCAAAGACAGAGTTCTGGAGACACCAGTATCAGAGGGCTGCGGAAAGGCAGAGAAGTCTGAATCAGAGCTGGAAAAAGGAAAAAAAGGAAACCAGCTGATTCCCCAGGACCTCGGTTACTTCCACAGGGCATAGCTAAGTAGGTTTTCTCCCCATAATTCAAGATTAGGGTATCCACCTACATAACTCACCATAATCAGTAAAAGAAAAATAAATACATGATCATCTCAAGAAATGCCAAGATGATATTTTGATAAAATTCAACATTCATCTAAAAAATCCCTTTGTTGATAGCTCCCCAGCATCCATTCCCTCTCTCTCACATCCCTGGCCTTACTGACTCCTGTTTGGGGATCTACATAGTTCTAAACAAAACATATGAATTTATATAACTATGACTAAGCATTTAACTTCCCTGGCTACCGTGATTAGTTAGGGGTAGTCAAGTGACTTAGGCTTGTCCAAAGCAATGCTTAGAAACAGCTTCTCTTTCTCTCTCTCTCTCCATTCTCACTGGTAGTCAAAAAAAACACAGCCAGGTCGTTGCGCATAACATCTTGGTACCATGTAAGAATGAACATGACACTACTGGAGCACAGAGTGGAAAAATGGAAACAAATCAGATCTTCTGTAGCACCATCACACCAACAGATTAAGTCTTGGCCAAAGCCATTTCTACCTCTTATGTAAGCCAATAAATTGCCTTTTATTGCTTATGTAATAAAATTGCTACAACAAGGCTGAATTAGCTTTTCTGTGCTTAACACAGGAAGAATCCCAATGGAAACACATGACTTCCTCCTGTGGATCCTAGGAAGAGATCTGATAATAGGTATCCTTTGGGCGGAGAACAGGCCACACCAGTTACACATGTAATGGTGTGTGGCTTCCCAAAAGAAGGGATATGAAACCATCACAACTCAAACAATAGGGTCCAGACCAACATCTGAGCAGAGGAGAAATGGTATTCCAACTGAGGAATAGCAGAGCTAATTTCCACAGGTGTCTTAGGGTTAAGAACACTTATGTAATTCCAGGAAAACCAGAGGTCTAAACAAAAGCCACTGCCACCCACAGTCTCACCTGCCAACCACCAGCCCATAAATCGAATCTTCTCTAGTCATATACGTCGTCAGAAAATTTCTCAAGAAGGTTCATGGGAAACTCATTCCCTGATTCCTGGCATGTTGAAATTCTTTGTGGTTTTTATACTTGCAGGTAAGTTTGGCTGAATATAGAATAATTGCTTCACTCTTTCTTTTCTAGATTATCTTGAATGTATTTCTCTACTGTCTCTGGCCTAAAACCTTGCTATCAAGGTCCAATGCCAGTCTGATTTTCTTTCCTTTAAAAATGACTTGGTCTTTTTGCCTGGATGCCCCAAAAGATTTTTTTTTTCTTTATGGGCATTATGTTACCAGAATATGTATTGGTGTTGTCCGTTCTGGGCCAATGTTCCCAATATGTTATATTCCCTTTCTGTAGGTAGATTCCAGTCTTTTTCCAGGAAGTTTTCTTTAATTTATCTGATAATATATGTTCTGTTTCATTGACTTAACTTTCATTTTCATTTTTTTTCCAGAGACTCATATATATAGATCTCCTCTGCCTATATTCCATATCTTGACTTTCTTTCAAATTTTCTATTTTCCTTTTCATTTCTGTTTTTTCTTCTTCCTTTCCAACTTCTTTTTCCCCTCCAGTGCTTTCTGCATTGTTTACTCGTTCTTACAGTGCTTCCAGTTGGGTCTTTTTTTCTTAAAAAATTTTTTTTGCATTTATTCCTACTTTTCTGAATTATTAACTTTCTGTTTCATATCTCTGTTGCTCAATCATTTAATCTGTGTTTTTCTAATTTGGATTCCTGCTGTTCTTTCATAGCTTTTGTTTTCTTAATTTCTTTTACCTAATTCTGAAATATTAGGCTGCAGTTTCTCCTCTGTTTTAAGAGCATATTTTTCACGTATGCCTTCATTGTCTGCCATTTGAAGCATGTGAAGCACCCTCCACTTTTGGCTATTATTCTCAAACCAACTCTCTAAGCCTTCTGCTCCTCATGGGAGTACTCCCCATTTTGGGGGATGAGTGCTTATGGGCAATATCTGAGCTATCAGCCTTCAGGAGGAGTAGTCCTTCCATCTTTCGGTCATTTCTTCCCGGGAGCCCCTTGTTACTGTCAGTGGTTTGGTCCCAACTGCTCATATTGTGGAGTTTACAGACATACTCTGACACTGTGCTTTGTAAAAAGATGCTCCTTGTGGGTTACATGGTTCACTAATGTTATTGCTCTCTCTTTCTTTATGAGGGGAATTAAGAGGATGAAAAAAAGGAGATTGTAAAAGCAGGAACCATGAAAGAAAAAATTGGTAAGTTGAACGTTATTAAAATGAAATCTTCTACTTTAAAGAGGCTGTGAAAAAGACTGAAAAGTTAAGCCACAGATAGTGAGAAAGTATTTTCAAAACATTTATCTAATAAAGGACTTGTATCCAAAATATACAAAGAACCCTTAAAACTCAACAATAAGAAAACAAATAACCTAACTGAAAAATGGGCAAAATATCTGGACAGAAACCTTACCAAAGAAGATACACAGGTGCAAAGATGTTGAGCATCGTTTGTCACTACAAAATTGCAAATTAAAATGGTGAGGATACCATCACAAACCTATTAGGATGGCTAAAATCCAAATAACTGACAATGCCAGTCACTGGATGGTGATTCACAAGAGCAAAAACAAAAACAAAAAAATTTAAGAATGAAGTCTTTCATTCAAACATTTCTTCAACAAACATTTATTTTTTTTAAGTTTTAATTAAATTCTAGTTAGTTAACAGATACTGCAGTTTGGTTTCAGGCATAGAATTCAGTGGTTCATCACTTACACACAAACCTACTGCTCATCACAAGTGCTCTCCTTAATGCCCATCACCCATATAGCCCATCCCCCTACCTACTTCCCTCCATCAACCCCCAGTTTGTTCTCTGTCATTAAGAGTCTCTTATGATTTGTTTCCCTCTCTCTTTTCCCCCATCCTATATGTTCATCTGTTTTGTTTCTTAAATTCCATGTATGAGTGAAATCATATGGTCTTTGTCTTTCTCCGACTGATTTCACTTAGCATAATACACTCAAGCTCTGACCACATCATTACAAACAGCAAGATTTCATTCTTTTTGGTATATCAGATATGATATCAGGTATGTCATTTGCAAATAAGTAATATTCCACTGTATATATACACCACCTCTTTTTATCTATTCATCATAGATGGACATCTGGGCTCTTTCCATAGTTTGGCTATTGCTGACAATTCTCCTATAAATATCGGAGTGCATGTACCCCTTCCAATCTGTATTTTTGTATCCTTTGGGTAAATACCTAGTAGTATAGTTGCTGGGTTGTACGGTAGTTCTATTTTTAACTTTCCGAAGATTCTCCATACTGTTTTCTGGAGTGGCTGCACCAGTCTGCATCACCACCAACAGTATAAGAAGGCTCCCCTTTCTCCACACCCTCACCAACATCTGTTGTGTCTTGCATTGTTAATTTTAGCCATTCTGTTTTGAGGTAGTATCTCATCATAGTTTTGATGCTGACAATCTTTTCATTTGTCTTTTGGCCATCTCGATGTCTTTGAAAAGTGTCTGTTCATGTCTTCTGTCCATTTCTTAACCGGGCTATTTGTTTTTTGGATGTTGTGTATGATAAGTTCTTTACATATTTTGGATACTAACCCTTTATCAGATATGTCATTTGCAAATATCTTCTTCCATTCCGTAGGCTTTTAGTTTTGTTGATGGTTTCCTTCTCTGTATAGAAGCATTTTATCTTGAGAAAGTCCCAATAGTTCATTTTTTAAAATATTTTTTTAAGATTTTATTTATTTATTTGACAGGCAAAGATCGCAAGTAGGCAGAGAGGCAGGCTCCCTGCTGAGCAGAGAGCCCGATGCGGGGCTCGATCCCAGGACCCTGAGATCATGACCTGAGACGAAGGCAGAGGATTAACCCACTGAGCCACCCAGGCGCCCCCCAATAGTTCATTTTTGCTTTGTTTCCCTTGTCAACAAACATTTATTGACTGAGCACCCACTATATTCCAGTCACTGGGAAAAAACTGCTCACTGCTATACAACCTAAAAAAAAGGCTTGATTTAGATTTGAGCTCAGATGCTCTGACTCAGAACCTATGCTTTCACATAACGTACAACACTACATGCCAGACTACCTGAATGGCAACATAGAAGACTGAAATAAATGGAATGATATATTGCCTTCCTGGATGGGAAGCCAGTATTAAAAAGACATCATGTAGCCCCTAAATTAATCAATACATTAATTACCATAGATACCCTGGCACAACTTTTTTTTAATTGTAAAATATTTCTCAAATCCATGTAGAATAATCACTACCCGTAATTGACTAACAAAATTAGAAAGAAAGGGTTGGGAGTATTTTGCTCTGGCAGACTAACAATAGACTTCAAAGATACAAATACCAAAACACTGTGGTTCTAGCAGAGAGATGTATGGAAGGCAACAGAAAGTCTAAGAATGAAATATATAAATATATTCAGGTATACATTTGTGTGTGTGTGCACAGTGTGCATGTGCATGTGTGTGTTCCTAAGCTTTCTGTTACCTTTCATTCATCTCTCTGCTAGAACCATGCCATTTTGGAGGTATGACTTTAGTGAACAGTAAAAGTGTCACTTTGTATCAGTGAGCAAGAAGTGAATAATTCAATAATTTCACTAATGATAGGATCATTTGGCTAACATGTGGAGAAAAATTATGTTAGCTCCATACTTCACAAGACATATCCAAATTACTTCCAGGCAGTTTAAAATTTTAAATGGGAAAAAAAAAAAACCACTGAAGAAAAAGTAGAGATGAATACTTTTATCATTCAAGGGCCTGGAAGGCCTTGCTAAGAATAACATCAAAGACATATAAACCCTGAAGGAAATAATTGGTAGATTATTACTACTAAAAATAAATATATAAAAAGTATAATAAATATAAAATTACAAAACAGAGAAAAATATTAGTAACGTATGATAAGAAAGTGCCATCCTTATCAGAGTTCTTTAAAACTCTAATAGGATAATTACTTAAAAGGCAAGCATCCCCATTAAAAATGGGACAGTAAAGGACAGGCAATTCACAAAACACACACACAAACAGGCTATAAAAATTAGTTAACACTGCTCAGCCTCTCTGGAAATCCAAAACTATAAATCAAAACTAGATTCTACTCTGGCTCATCAAATTCCAAAGATTTTACAATGATGATCCCCAGTGCTGCTGAAGGTCTGGGGAAAGAAGTTTTTTCTTTGCTGGAGGGAGAGGAAAACTGTCCCAGTGACTCTACGTCCCTTAATACATACCAAATGCCTTCCTGGACTACGGTAACGTAAATGGCTAGAACCTTCACTATTTCAGTTGCCATCCCTTTTCCTCTGTTTATACATATACCATGATATTTATCATGTAATCATTTTGCCACCATAACCACAAACTGTCCGGGGCAGGAGGATCCTTGGAGACAGATGACAACTCCATCCAACCACAGGCAGAGAACCAGTAAATGATCAGTTGTGACAGGTGTATCCCAACACCCAACACCCATATCCATCTGCTACAACCAGGACTCACAGATATTGGTGAGTGGGTGTTTAATACATCATTAACATGCAAAAAAAACTTTTGTAAATGGAAAATTATTCTGCTCCTTGGCACAAAATGCAGGATGCTGGAAAACTAAAGCTGCCAATATTGCTATTCGGTAAAAGGTTTTTAATACAACACTAAATCTGAAATTCCTCTTGCCACGTGTAACTAAGGGCAATAACACATGTCCCTGGGAGGGCAGATGCCGGGTGTGTATTATTCATGGATGGATCTCCAGTGCACGATACAGCAGGCATTTAATAAATGATATATATTATGATAATAATACCTCATTCATTCTTTTGGAAAATCCTTACTGAGCCCCACAGTGAGCCAGAGACGAACTAGGTGCCTTACATTTGTAATTTAACTTCATAAGCTGCATCATCAAAACATAAGCTCTTTCTTTAGCTTGCATCAAAATGTGGCCCCCAAACATTTGACTTTCTTATATGAAAACACAAATTCCAATTTCTAGATTAGCTACCTTAACCTACCCCCACTCTGTCTGATACCACAGAAAATCAAGAACTGCTTTACATCCTTCCTTGTATTATTACAAAATATTCTTCCACATATTATGTCCTGGTAAACAATAATTTCCAAGAATTTGGGAACTGGAAGACTCCAAAGAGATCACCTTCTTTAACCTTTTCATTTTACACATTGCCAAATAAGGCCTAAGAGGGTAGGGGATGTGTTCAAAATCACACACAAGCGAGATGTCACAGTAGGATAAAATCGAGGTCTTTAGGCTTACAGACCAATAATGCTTCCACCCTGCCCTGCTGTTTCTTCCTGGTAATCACCCAAATGCCTTCCCTTTAGTAACAGAAGCACAGAATACGACATTCTTAGGCCTTGCAAAGAGAAGATGCTGGAATAGATATACTTGTGGTCCACTTTATTCCCAATCCCAAACTCTTGATTCTGCTTATAATTTAACAGAAGAATCTGTAAATATATACCACATACTTGAGCAAGTGACAGACACACAACAAAGGTTAAAAGCCTTTACTGGCAATTCTGGAAAAGACTATGGATTATTTTTAATGAAAAGGCTAATCATGAAATTAAAATCTTCCTCAAAGGTCTCATTTTACCATTTTCCTCTACAACTTATTTTCCAAAGCCTTCCGCAAAATCTGACATACTACATCCAGCCACAGAAGACAGACTAATTAAGCAGTGTCTTAAGCACTCTACTAGAATACATGCCTTCCAGTGTGGACTTACCTACAAGCCAAAGACAAGATGTAAATGGCAATGTAAAAATCCAGAGAAGAAAAGGAAATAGATGGAGGTAAGGGAAAAGCAGGTAAGAGCTGACATTCATAAATGGTTAGGTAAATCAAGGACAAATTTCCAATAAACAAAAAGGATCCTCTTGGACCACTGAGATGTCTTACTAAAGCTGAGATGCAGGCTTGGGTCCCTGAGTAATAATAAAAACTAATTGGGGCCAACAAGGTGTAATAGGGAAAAACTGCAGATCAAAGGTCTATATTCTTTCCTACCCTCAAACATTAACTAGCTGTGTGATCATGAACAGACATCATGACATCACTCTGGATATCAGTTTTGTAAAATGAGAGTTAAATTCAATGCCTCTCAAATGTATCCACAGACATACTCTAAAAACAAAGAATGATGATGGTTGGGAATGCAGGCTATTTGCAACCCCAGATTTTTCCTGTGTCTTCTATTTAAAAATATTTAAGGAGGGGGTGGAACACGTGGGTGGCTCAGTCAGTTAAGCATCCAACTCTTGATTTTGGCTCAGGTCATGATCTCGGGGTTGTGAGATCAAGCCCTGTGTTGGGCTCTGCACTGGGCATGGACTCTGCTTAAGATTCTCTCTTTCCAACCTAGATGTCCATCAACAGATGAATGGATAAAGAAGATGTGGTATATATATATACAATGGAATACTATGCAGCCATCAAAAGAAATGAAATCTTGCCATTTGCAACGACGTGGATGGAACTAGAGGGTATTATACTTAGCGAAATAAGTCAATCAGAGAAAGACAATTATCATATGATCTCTCTGATATGAGGAATGGAGATGCAACGTAAGGGGTTTGGGGGTTAGGGAAGGAAAAAATGAAACAAGATGGGATCGGGAAGGAGACAAACCATCTTAATCTCACAAAACAAAGACTCTTAATCTCACAAAACAAACTGAAGTTTGCTGGTGGGGGAGAGGGTAGGGAGAAGGTGGTGGGGTTATGAACACTGGGGAGGATATGTGCTATGGTGAGTGCTGTGAAGTGTGTAAACCTGGTGATTCACAGACCTGTACCGCTGGGGCTAATAATACATTATATGTTAATAAAAAATTAAAAATTAAAAAAAATTCTCTCTTTCCCTCTCTCTTGTCTTTCCCCCTATGCTTGCTCTCTCTCTCTCAAAAATAAAAAATAACAATGGGGTGCCTGAGTGGCTCTGTTGTTAAGTGTCTGCCTTTAGTTCAGGTCATGATCCCAGGATCCTGGGATGGAGCCCTGCATTGGGCTCCCTCCTCGACAGGAAGCCTGCTTCTCCCTCTCCCACTCCCCCTGCTTGTGTTCCCTCTCTTGCTGTGTCTCTCTCTGTCAAATAAATAAATAAAATCTTTAAAAAATTTTTTTTAAATAAATAAAAAATAAAAATAAAATAAAATGAAAATATTTCACGGAGATTTTACTTCTAGGTCCTGTATGATCTGGAGCAACTTATGTATCTTCTATGAGCTTCCATTTTCTTGGACCAACTCTCTCACAAGAAAGAACAGAAAATGTGGACAGAATTTTTTTTTAAACATCAAAGTATTAGAGACACTGCAATGCAGTAAGAATTTGTGAGACCAAGATCTAGAAGACAAAAGGAAGGTGAGAAGCAAGAATGTGGATTTTGGTCCCAATATTCCCTCACAGTTATTGACAATGCTGATAGCAGCAGCTGCCTAGCAATAAGGAACTTTGTAAATACCTTAGGTTTTCTGTCAGGACCTTAGTGCTCTATTGTGTAAAAATAGAATTGACCTTGAAACAGATCAGCCTTCACATGGGCTAAAACCCTCTGAATCATTTCAATCACTGATTAAATTATCATCACCTGTCTGTTGCCCAGCTGCCAACTAAATGTAAAGTAAATTCTGTCTGGAGGAATATGCTATCACATTAAGTATCAAAATATCTCTGAAGTTACTCAAACACATTATCCAACACTCAATAAAAAACTAGGTTAGGGCACCTGGGTGGCTCAGTGGGTTAAAGCCTCTGCCTTCGGCTCAAGTCATGATCCCAGGGACCTGGGATCGAGTCCTGCATCGGGCTCTCTGCTTGGCAGGGAGCCTGCTTCTTGGTCTTTCTCTGCCTACTTGTGATCTCTCTCTGTCAAATAAATAAATAAAAATCTTTAAAAAAATGTTTAAAAAAATAAAAAATTAGGTTATCATGGAAAAAAATAAAAAAGGGAAAATAATTAAATAGACGCATAGAAGATCCAGATAGTGGAGTTATAATACACAGAATTTAAAATAATCACAGTTAATATGTTCAAAATATTAAAAGACAAGATACAAAATTTTGGCAAAAAGCTAGAAACTATTAAAAAAAATCAAGTGACAATTACAGCACTGAAAAATATAATAATTAAAATAGTCACTAAATGGGTAGGTAAATAACGATAGGAAGCCCAGTGAAGAGAATTGGGGGATGAATATATGTCAGGAAAAAAGATCTAGACTAAGGTACAGGGGGACAAAGGATGGAAAATACAGTGAAGAGTTTAAGACATCTGGAACACAGAGAAAGGTGTCATGTATACACATGCAATGTCATTCCCAGTAAAAAATAGAATGGGGCAGAAACAATATTTGAAGAGAAAAGAGCTGAGATTTTTCCAGTACTGAAGGAATGAGTCAAGCCACAAATTTAAGAAGTACAATGAACCCTAAGAATAAAAAATACAATAAAAACAACACCTACTCATATTATAAGAGAATAATTGAAGGCAAAATACAAAGTGAAAAATGTTTAAAAATAGCCAAGGAAAATTACAGATTGCTTTAAAAGAGCAATAATAATAAGACTGACATCTAACTTTTTTTTTAGATTTTTATTTATTTATTTATTTGACAGAGAGAGATCACAAGTAGGCAGAGAGGCAGGCAGAGAGAGAGGGGGAAGCAGGCTCCTCACCAAGCAGAGAGCCCGATGCGGGGCTCAAACCCAGGACTCCGAAATCATGATCCTAGCCGAAGGCAGAGGCTTAACCCACTGAGCCACCCAGGCGCCTGACATCTAACTTCTTGATGAAAATAATGGGAGGCAGAACACAATGACATGATATCTTCAAAATGCTGAAATAGATTACAGGCCAGCCTAGAACTCGATACCTAAGAGTGTGATATACTTCAAAAATAATAAGAAAGTAAAACTTTCAGACAATCAAAAACTGAGAGAATTTGTCAGCAGGAGTCTGGCACTCAAGAAAAGACTAAAGGGAGATCTTAACAGGCAAATGATCTAAGACAAAAGCACACAGATGAAGAAAATAATGAGTATCACTGGAAAAGGTAAATATGTGAGTAAATCTAAGTGAATATTGACTGTAGAAAACAAAAGAAATGTCCTCTTCAACCTAAAAATGTAAATTATTAAAATACACAACAATAAGAGCATAAAATTAGTAGGGAAATATAAGTATTCTAAGGTCCTTCTATGGTCTGGAAGAGGGATAGAGGTATTAAAATTAGACTAATACATGTAATGTTGTAATTTGTAGTAATTACAAAACAATATTACACAGAGTAGATTAAAAGAACACAGAGTATATACTTTCTACAATGGAGAGACAGAATAAAACACTTAAACTAATAAGAAACCAAGAGAAGAAAAATACAAAATGTAGGACAGCTGAGGAAAACAAAGAGTAAAATAATAGCATTAAATGCCAATATATTACTAATTGTACTTAATGTTAATGAACTACGTTCCTCTTCAGTAAGAAAGAGTAAACTGAAACTACCTACCCTCTCACTGAAAACACTGATAAACTCTAGACAAAAGTCACAACCTGAGGGCTCTGGAGAATGAACAACAGCAAGCGGTTTTATGAAGAGGACTCTAAACTTGGAGGAAGAGTCCAACACCTGTTGACTTTCCCAGTTTTTCAGTTTTGCTTGAAGGCAGCCACAGCCAACAGCAGGGCATGGGAGGATCAAACTCTAACA
>RCUC01071509.1:0-13642 GCA_003697995.1 Taxidea taxus jeffersonii
AAAAAAAAAGACTAATAGACAGAAACTTCAAGGACTGGGAGACTGGACAAAATCCAAAATGGAACTAAAGAAACTAGAACCAAAATGAGTAAAGATCTAAGCAACAAAATGAAAAGAACATTGTACAAGAAATGTCCATAAATCTAAGGAATGTTTCTGGTTCAGAGGGAGCAAGAGATCAGCAAAGAAGAAGATAGGTAGTGAGGAATGACAAAGATTGTTCTTTGATAGAAGCAGCTGAGCTGTCATAAAATCAAAAATAATACTTTCTCTTCAGGATAATAAAAGAGAGTGATGGGGAAGAGATTCAGAAAACACAAGTACACCTTCTTGAAGTGTTAGGCGTTGACTTTGAAAACTATCAATCTTGGGTCTAAATAACCGATTAACAATTAAATGTTAAGTGACCTTCACTGAACTCTAGAAAACTTGAGATTTCATAAGAAAGAATTAAAAATGTTGTAGTGAGTAGTTTAGGAGAGGCCTCTTAAAAATATTCATGAATAAAGTAAACTTTTATTCTTAAATAGATAGTGCTTGGGAACCCTAATATGCATAAATATGTGTTTGTGTACATGAACATATGCATAAAGACATAATAAAGGGCTACAATGAGGAAAATAAACCAAGACTATTTTTAAAAGAATAGCAACAAGGTTCAGTTACACTTATTAAATGCAAAGGAGAAATTTAATTATTCTTGTTATAATTTTATTATAATAGCTTATTTGTGATTATTATAAACCATTCTTTGTATGAATGCTATAAATATATACACAAATATCTGAACTCCTCTTGCGGACAAAGGTGGCTGGCTCAGGCTAAAACTCTGGGACCTTGGGTTGAGTTCCATAATGAGCAAGAACAGGACCCCAAATGACAGAATAGAAAGAAGTTTATTATGAGAATTTTCATAATGGAGTGGAAATTGAATGCCATATGAGGTTTCAGAATCAAGGGTCTTGGTAGAGGGGCGGCATGCAGGTGAAATGGAGCAGTGAGAGGAAAATAGAGATGGGAGGTAAAGGCTAAAAACATTTCTTTAGTCATCAGTGGGTTAAATGGTCAATACACTATCCTAGCTTGGGATGGGGAGGAAGCTGTTAAGAGCAATGGACGTGGTGACCAAGAAAATAACTATGAAGACTTTGCAGTGACTTGACTTCAGTTGTCAAGTTGGCTTTGATCAATGCTATTGAATACAAAATTCATATGTTGAACTCATAATCACCAATGTGATGGCATTTAGAGATGGAGATTTTGGGAAGTAAATAGGTTATGAGGGTGGGGCCTTCATGATAAGATACGTGTCTTTATAAGAGAAGACAAGAGACATCTTGCTTCTGCTCACTTTCTCCTCACCATGTGAAGCTACAGGAGATGACTATCTGCAGACCAGGACCAGGGTCTTCACTAGGAGAAATGCCAGCCAGCACCTTGGTCTAGGACTTCCCAGTCTCCAGAACTGAGAGATAAATTTCTGTTGTTGAAACCACCCATTCAATGGTATTTTGTTATAGAAGCCTGATCTGAGGAAGAAACCTGCTACTCTAATAAAGTAAGTGACTGATATTTGAAGAAAATACTTCAGGTTAGTATAATCTGAGGGGACTAATTTTCCTACTATTGGGTCTCTAAGATTCCTACCATCAGGTCCCTAAGGCTACTGACCTTCTGAACATCAAAAAATAATTTTCAACATGTGCCTCATTTGCAAGGAAATGGTGGTGTCACTTTAACGTTTCCTCCGCTCATTCCCAGATAATAATCTATTAGTAATATCATGGCATGATATGCCATAGGATTCTGAGATAGCTTTAGTGGAGATTTTATTATTCTTTGTGATGTTGATCTTCCTTGTTCACACACTGTTTCTTACAATAATCAGGTACCGGATCAGGGGTTTGCCAACTAAGACCTGGAAACCAAATTTGGCCCACCAGCATTTTTTGAAAACAATGTTTTGTTGGAACATAACACACCCGTTCTTTTTTGTATGGTCTTTGGCTGCTTTTGTGATGTTGATTTGTCATCACCAGAGTTCCCAGATAAAGTTTCTACAGTGGGACTCTATATTCTGTAACACCACAGCTGATGGGGGAGTCTGCTCACAGTTCCCTGGAAAATTTCCTGTAAGATTTCCTTTCAAAACTTCATGATGCCTCTTCCTGCATTTCATAACCATATGAATATTTTTAAAATTACACTTTCTAAAGTTACCCAGAAAGTTTCACAGGTATTTGAAGAAAGACCACAGGCACAGGATTAGTCATTTTTGCCTTCTGGTGTAATTTTGTCAGCCTTCAGTCTAGAAACTGGAATTGTGTTTTCACACAGAGAGATACAGAACATGCTCTAGTTCATCATCATTTTTTTTTTTAAAGATTTATTTACTTGTATGAGAGAGAGGGAGAGCTTGTTTGAGAGGGAGTGAGAGAAGGGGCAGAGGAAGAGGGAGAAGGAGAGAGAATCTCAAGCAGATTCTCTGCTGAGTGTGGAGCCTGACTTGGGGCTCAATCTCAAGATCCTGAGATCATGATCTGAGCCGAAATCAAGAGCTGGACACATAACCTACTCAGCCACCCAGGCGCCCCTCATCATCACTATTCTTAAACAGAAATGTGAAAATAGCTTTTTGTTCCCTCAATCACTAATTATCTTCCATTCTTCCATTCCATCATTTTATTTAGCTATACACATCTTTAGAGCATTATAATGACTTTTAATTCCTTCAGAATAAAGCCAAAACTGCTATATTAGGCATTAGGGGCTTTGCCTTGTGTGTCCCTAATTCATCTGTCTTGATTTGTCCTTATCACATTTCTTCAACCACACTTTGCTCTTGTACATCACCGTGGCTTTCTCGTGCCCCCAAGATTTTGCACCTTATTCTGTTTCCTCTTCTCCATAAACCTTGTGCGTCTCCCCACCTGCAGTACCCATTCATCATTCATTTCTTTATTCCGTCCCATTCATCAAATATTTATTGAGCACCTGCTCTGTTTTGGGTTCTGTGCAAAGCATGGGAGGAAAGGAATAAATAAATATGCAAAGCCTCAAGGAACTAATAATCCAGAAGAACTTCAACTATATACGAATTTAATTGCAATGCAGCATCAGACATAAATTAAGAAAAAGAAACTATATTTTTCAAAGAAAAAAAAACAAATATGCATTCCAATACTTTGTAAGAAATATCCTTGTGCAGGATCCAAGTGAGGTCTGGATTCTGTCAAAAGTGGCACCAAAATACTGACATCACATCAAAATTGTCTACATGTATAAATCTGACTTTCTTCAAATTCCTACCATCATTTCCTGCCCCTCATTTAAAACTAATATGTATATATACATATATTCTTGGATGTTAGCTGACATCCCCCAAATTGGTAACTCCATATCTTACCTCATCATCATATCCACCGGGCATGCTCTCTTGGGTAAACTCTTTCCTGTTTTTTCAGAATTCCTAATCTGTAAAATCACATGCTTCTTCTGAGTCCCATAAACTTGCATGCAGACACACACATGCACGTGCACACAGTTTAAAACTAACTTATTCTGAGAACCTTTGCCTAGTCTGTTATACACATTCATAGATTTCTAATCTTTTCACAATATCGATCACAATTTAATCAGGTACTACATTATTAATTTAATAACTTACACTAATCACATCCTCAATCCCACTAGACTACAGCTGTTTGTAGATGCATGATGAGTAAACCATTGTATTACTAGTATATCACCTAGTCTCTGGCACAAGGTAAATATTCAATAAATACATTTTATTTTTGTTGTTGCTATGTTTTTTAAGTAATCTCTATGCCCAATGTGGGGATTGAACTCATGACCCTGAATGAGTGACGCCTGTTTTACCAACTGAGCTGGCCAGGTGCCCCCCAACATTTATTGAATAGAAAAAAAAGACATTGGTCTCTATGTCTTACTGCTTTCCATGATTTGATGAAGCTACTATTATAAAAACCTTGCATTTCACCATTTTGTCCTGATTTTTAGAAACTTGAATCCCTCTTCCTCCACTTCCAATCTATTTGATACAGAGAAGTCAAATTACATCACTTGAACCACTGCTCAAATTCACCTTATTAACTCAAGAATGTTCAAGAATTCCATATTGACAAAAGAATAATATCCAGTCTCTTGAGGTTGGTAATCAAAGCCCCAAATATATATTTTTTTTCATGGAACTTTTTTTTATCCTACATTTTTTTAGCCATCTTTAAAGTTAGATCTATACATAAAACCGAGTACTAGTAAATGGAAATTGAACTGTAGTAATGTGCCTTCCACTCAGGAGTGGTTCATGACAAAGTCCAATACTTGATTCTCCATGATCTTCTCCTCTCTGTTGGCTGGATGTCAAAACCCAGGACAGTCTTGGAAGCCTTATGTGAAAGACGGCAGAACCTCCATCAGATGGTATGGTTCAAAGTGCTGTAGCAGACAGACTGTCTACAATTCTGACACATCTATCAGTTAAACTTTACGTGAGTCAGAAGTATATTTCTATTTGGTTAAGTCATTGAGATTTTAAGGCTTACTGGTTATATTATTTGGTATTGTTTAATAAATGTAACCTGACATGTGAATATTCTCTTTTAGAAATATTTCCCTCTAGTCAGAGTGAATTTATACCTCTTTATCTTTCCATTTATAAAGATATACCCGGCACTATACATTGCATATCTCACAGAAATGGGGCCTTGTAGACCTATTCAGCACATCATCTCTCCTTGAAGTCAGAGACAATTGAATAAATCATGATCGAAACTGAGTCAATTCTAAATAAGATTAAAAAAAAAAAAACAACTTAAAAAAAAAAATGAAACTGAGTCAATTCTATTCTTTCTCCTAAACTGGGACAGAGGATTGTTAGTGACAGGAACTCAAGCTGAAAGATGACCATGGGTGCCATTTTGAGATAGTCCTAATGAACCAAGTAGAAGAAGTTGGAGGATATGAATATGAATATACAGAGGAGAAAACTGAAAGATGACACAAGGAGAAACAGAGATGGGCACTCGTTTTCCCTTAAACAGAAGCAGAGGAAAGAGTAACTGCTTGTCTTCTAAGCGATGTTCATGCTCCTGTTCCAGGTTCTGGTGAAATCCAGACACACTGTTGGCAATGGCTTTGACGTGGGACCAGGTATTCTTCTACTAAGTTTTCCCTTTTTGTGTAAGCCACTCAGTTGGCGTCTGCTGCATTCTGTCAAATGTCCTTTTGTTAAGGCAGTACCCCAAACTTTCGGTCTATGTACTTGGGCTTCACAGATTTCTTCCATTAAATGCTCCCCTGCTGACTTTCCATACTTTCCAATTTTACTTTTTCTTCATGATCTCCCTGATTTTTTAAGGACAATTTTAAACTAAAAGGAAAGGTCCATTCTGTATTCTCTAAATTCCTAAAACACACATTTTTTTTCCCCAGAAAAGGGATAAAACAAATCCTTAAATTCTTCAAACGCTCTGTGTAAAGATGAAAAGATTTGAATACTAATTCTTTAAAACCTAAGAAAGAAAATATTTTACAGTCCAGAGAGGTGATAAAATAAAAGTATGAGCATGCTTTGACTTCTATTAAAATACAGGCAATATGAAAGCATGAATAAACTACTAACTCAACTGTGCTGGCACCTTTCATCAAAAACATGTATAATGGTAATTGAAATGTTTCAGATACAAGTCATAAAGGCAGTGCTGCTATAGCTTCACCTTAGTACATGTGTAGTTTTCATCTTGGGATTGTCTTCTTGAAAAGAACCATTATGGTTAGAAAAAGTCCTTGATGGGAGCCTGGATGGCTCTGTCAGTTAAGCCTTCAGCTCAGGTCACGATCTCAGGGTCATGGGACTGAGCCCTGCATTGGTCTCCCCACTCAGCAGAAAGTCTGCTTGTTTTTCTGCCCCCACCACCACTCCCTTATACTCTCTCTCCCTTTGAAATAAATTAATAAAATCTTTAAAAAATACTCTTTTCTTTAAGAGAACCATTGTGGTTAGAAAAAGTCCTTTGAACTTATTTCCTGATTTTAAGTTTTATACCTTCTATTTTCTAGTCTTGTGCTTGTATATCTTATCATTTTCTTAGATCATATTCTGGATGGAAAACAGTCTGACATTCAGAGATCTTTAAATTCATTGGATTGTATGATAAATGCTTCTAATTGTTGATCTTACCATCTGGTTCCTTCTCTTTTTCACCGTCATTAGTACCATGAATTAAGTTAGTACTTTGCACTGGTCACTGGCTAATGCTTTCCCTGTATCCGTTCAGTCGGTCTTTACAACCAGAAGATGAGGCAAATATTTTACTGAGGAGGAAATTAAGTCTTGGAGACGTTCACTCTCAGACTGTGGGTCATATTATAGCCGATAAATGGTTGTTTTGGGGTTTCAGGCTACTGCAGTCCAAAACTCTCTTTCTCAACATCTACTCTTTCAATGAAGAGGGCAGAGAGGCAAATCAACTTCGAGGAGCAGCGAGGAGGCAGCCCAGAAAGATATCACAGAGGCTGACATGCGTTCTGGTCTTGGGAAAGTGGTGATAGGGATGTAGGACAGGAAAAATAATTTTCTTCTACTCTTATGAGTTCTTAGCTGAGACTTCTGTAATGAAAGACAGATTAACAAGAGAAAAACAAACAGAGAGTTTATTCACATAAATATTTCATATATACGTGGAAGATACTCAGGGAAAATGAGTAACTCCTGGAGCTGGTATTGAATTCAGGATTATTACTCTTGTAATAGGGAAAGAGAAGTAGGGGCATAGACTTCTTAAGGGAGATGAAGTGATTTTTAGGAAAGAGGAAGAACAGGTGGTCTTTGATGCCCTTAGGAAAACAGATTGAGAGGTATGACGGTTCATGACAAAGTGTGTCTGGTGTGGTGTCAACTTCTAGTCTTTTCTCCTGTGATGAGCCAGGCTTCCCTGGCAATCGAAGCTCCTGGGGAGGGAGATTTAGACAGTTGAGTTCCTGTTGGAGGATTTGTGTTTAGGTTGAGAAGGGTAATTCAGAGAAAGCCTCTTCTTACATTGGCTGTTTCTCAAGTGCTTACATTTTAAAACAATATGCCAAAGTGGCATAGTTTGGGGTGGCATATTCTCCCATCCTTCAGAGGCATGCACAGAATATCACAGTGATTTAACATAGTGTTTAGTGGGACCTACCTTGGAGACTACCTCCTGGAGGGCATTAAATTTAAAAATTTAGGTCAAGAAATCCAAGTGATTCTCTTCATTGGCAGGAGGGTGAGACAGATTTCAAAGAACACAGACTGCCTTGAACTACTGTCTCATCACCAAACCCTGTACCTGAATTGAAAGCATTTTGTGTTTTAAACTTTATTAAGCCATGAAATGTAGGAAAATGTGTTTCTATCTGCTGTGGTAACACTTAATGCCATATACAGGTTCCTGGTAGGAATCACGGACTTAATCATTTGGTGATACTCATATTAGTAAGAGGATTCGACCAGGTTCAGAGATGGTGGATTTTTCTATGCAGAGCAACGTCAACATGACCATCTGGAATTCCATTCTCATGGCTTTTGTTATATTTCTGCCACAGTATGTCGAGGCCTTGAGAAGCCTTAAATTTCCTCAGCCGATTGGAGCCAAACCCAGCAATAATTTGGGACTGTAGAACATTCACACGGACTCCGTTTTCTTTCCTTTAAAACAATCTTTTTCATACCTTTCTGAGGGCATTATTGCTTTTATTTTTTAAGGGGGAAGTAAATTCCTGAAACCCTGAGTCTAATTGCTGGCTATAAAGTAACTATGGTTTGCTTCTCCCTCCACAGCAAGAGAGAATGGCCAAATGTATAATGTGGAGGGCCAAGGGAGGGCTTGGGCAGTGAGAAGGTAGGTTGCTGCTGACCCCAAAGATGCAGGAAGCCAGCCACGACCCTACAGATTTCTGGACCAGGCAAACATCTTAGTTCAGTGAGGTTTTTGCTGAGATGACATTCCTGCAAACCAAATGGGTTCGGGTTGCCTGGAAAGTAATGGGATCATTGAGAAGACAGAAAAATAAAGGCTTTTAATGGACTAAGAGTCACAAATGCCTGATGGCATATGGAATAAATTGTGAAGAAGTAATCATGAGACTAGAAGCCACAGATTTAATAAGACTCCATTTGCACCATACATACAAACAGAATTTAGAAATAAACCCTATACGTTGGCATGGGCAAGCTTGCACAAGAACACTTACCTTAATTACTTTTATTTATTTGTTCATTTTTACAAAAGGAAGAATAAATGGTACTCTCTGCACTTAACTTATAAACCAGCGCATGCCATAAAAATGAGTATAATGCTTGAGAAATCATTTTTAAGAATTTTTTCCTTTCTCCTTTCCCCTTTTAAATACGTCACTCATCCAATGAAGCTATATTTGAAAATTTTGCTTTATCATCAGGAGAACTCATGCCTCATAGCTCAATGTAACTTTTTAAATCTCTCTTTGTAGCACTGGAGCAGTGGAGAACTAGCAACATTTGAAAGCTGGAATATTTCTATTTGTGAATTTAATTCAATTTAATGTTTCACTCAGCATGGTGCATACAGAGAGTGATCCATTTAATTTCCAGCTCTCAGACATTTTCTCTATATTCTTGTGTTTGGATTTCTTAAGCTCTGGGTATAATACTATTTGAACTTCTTTTCAATGCAAAAAGTGGTAGTGGGGTTGTTCCATGTGAATCCCCCAATTACAAATAAAATATTGAAGTCTAAATCTAAATTTACTGCTATTTTCAATTTTCCATTTCTATAAAATAAAATGGAATTTAATATAAAACTGGTTACTAAAAGATCAAATTTAAAAACTCCATAGTCTGTGCTCCAAGCAGTAAAAACTAATGCAGTTTGAAATTAAATTATTTTACTCTCCATTGGTGGCAATTATATTAAAGATTGAAACAAATAGTTTTGGGTATCGTTAGTGTGCATAGTTTTCCCATTCTCCTCTTCCAATCTTGGAATTTGGGTCACTTAAAAAATTACCAAGTAATATTTTGCACATGAAATTAATATGTTTTATATTTTTGTATAATGAACCATTAATGAACTCCTGTGTAAACATTCTTCATTTAAGCTACTCCTGCTTTTTCTAATCACATGAGCCTGACTCTTTTCCAGGACTAAGCACTATCCTGAAAATTATGTTATATTTTTATTCTGTTTTATAAATAGTTTTACCACCCTTGTAGGTAGCCTTACTATCTTGCTTAATTATCTTTATCTTAAAAATTCATTAAAAAATGTTGTATATCACAGATAGTCATTCATAATTGACCTGATTTGTCCCACATTGTTTCTAGGATCCATTCTGTCATGTGTTAGGGCAGGATGTTTATTTTCAGTGAGATATATATTGCTTTGAATGTTTATTTATCCATTGTCCTGATGATTAACATTTGTGTTGCTTTCATCTTTTGTTTTGGCTATTAAAAACTCTACTACTATAAATCATATTTTGTATGCTTCTTGATTCATGAAATGACTTTCAAACTTTTCTGATAGTGATCCACAGCTAGAAAAGTTTCACATTGTGGCCAGAAGAACATAGGCGAAAATGGTGCAGAGCCTGCGCTATCATCTTACTTGCAAGCTAATAAACTAACCTGTTATTATTTCATGGATGCTGGCAGGAGACACAGAACTCTCAAGTCAGAGACAAAGAACCTCATTACTCATGGAAAAAGCAGTAGCCTGAGCCTCATGCTTTCTGGCATCAATTCCCCATACCTCAAAGTCCCACAGGTGTGACACAAAGGGTTCGTGATGGATGCCTGAACATGCAGTGGGCTGTGTTATGGGAGAGAAACACAGCTTGGGTGATCTTCCGCTTACATAGTAAGCCTGCACTTTGTCTCGGGGGAGACATTACCTCACCACTCATGCCTGTTCACTGCAATACCACCCTCGGTAGTGGCCCGTACCAAGACTGGGCGGAGCTTTATGTTATTGGCGCACCTAGCCGCAATGGGCAGGGCCACCAAGGCCTATGGTGGATTGCCTCTTCCAATAAATATGCGTGTGACTGAAGCCCTTACCCTTAACATGTTAGCTGAATATTGATCTTTTCTTTTCTATTCTGTTTCATTTTCGAAAATGCTCTGTATGACCCACCAAAATAATTGCACAACTGAATATGTAGCAATGCTGAATTTTAAAAATAAACACACATAAATCGTTCTGCTAAGCCACGTGTATGAGAGTATACTTGCCTTAAAATAGAATGTGAATTGTTTTGTAAATTAATCTGACACTTCTTTATCACTCTCTTCTTCAGTGCGGGAATGTTCCCCCACTATATATCTTCACCACCACTCAGTTTTGTCAGACATATTATTTTTTGATACATAAGTGATTAGATTCTATCTAATTTATCTATAATTTGCATTTGAACTATTATTAATGAAAAATAATAGTAATGATTAATAATTACTAAGCTTTGTCATACATGTATAGGTCATATGTGTTTCTTCTTCTGTTAAGTGCTCATTCCATGAATTTAGGTCATTTAAAATTTAAATTTAAACCAGTTTTGTTTATGTATACTGTCAATATCTTCTGACTGTTTGAGATTCAGGTTTGTTTGTTTTTTTCTTCTTCTCAATTTGTGTTTTTTTCCCCCTCACTTCGTGTTTTTTTAATAAATAGTATCTCTTTTAATATTATAATGTTTTCTATGTTTAATTTATAGTTTATGATTTCGTCACATACAAGAATCATTCTAGACCTTTAGCCATAAGGATAATAGCATAAATCTTCAAGGATTTTAAGCGCTTTTAATATTTAAATCTCAAATATATCTGAACTGATCAAATCATCCAAATATCTAGGAAAAACTGTAGCAAAAGAAGAGATAAACCTATACTGAGTGAATCATAAGACATTTTTGAGGAAGAATGGGTATGATCTAAAGAAATGAAATATTCACAGAATGGAAGACTTAGGATGCAAAGAAACGAATGATCTCCAAATTCATCTGTAAGTTTACTTAAATCCCAAGGAAAAGAAAAATCCTAATTCTTGTGGAATTCTTTTGTTGAAATTTAAGAGCTGAAAGTAAAATTCATACAAACACTCAAAGGGCCAAGGACAGCCAATGCAATCTTGAAGAAAGAGAATGAAGTGGACTATAAGTCCCAGATATAAAGACTCATCTCAAAGCCACTGTAATTAAGTCAGTGTTTTATTGGTGCAAGATTAGTCAAACCATCCTAGAGAGTAGAACAAGATTTAGAAACAGACTCAGATATAAATATATATATATACACACACACACACGCACACACACACACACACACACACACACACACACAGATAGATACTTGATTTACAGTGAAGGTAGCACAGCAGAAGGATGAAAAAAGGAGGGTAATTTCAATAAATTGTACTTTATCAGTTGGATATAAAAAAGAGAGACTCACAGTATTAACACTAATTTCAGGTGGATTTTATATTTTAAAGTAAATGTTACAAAGTAAATCTTTCAGATGGCAATATGAAGAATATGTTCATTACAGTGGGGTATACAAAGATGACAATGATTACACAGAAATACCCCTAATTATAAAGAAAGAATTGACAAACATTATTTAGAAATTAAGAGACTATGTTTATCAATATACAATATACACTTCAAGGGAAGTGAAATGACCAGGCATAGAGGGGGATATTTGCAGTGCCTGTGACTGATAAAAGATTCATCTCAAGAATATATAAAAACAAATTCCTATCCATTAATAAAGAAGAGAAAACATAATTAGAAAAAATAACCAAAAGAATTAAACAGGAACTTCACAAAAGAAGATATTCAATTGGACATAAATACTTAAAAATATATTCAATCTTATTAGTCATTCAGGAATTTCAAATTAAAAGTACTATTACATATGACCAGACAGGCTATAAATAGAGTGAAAATATTTGAAAATACTCTTTGTTGGTGAGGGCATGGAGCATTTTTCTTGAGTAGATCTGAGTGGACAGCTTTTCTTGCCTATCACCTTCTATAATCTTCATACTACATAAAATTCAAATCATAAATGGAATAATCTATGGTAAATTTATAATATGTGAATGAAATCAACCAATACCCTTTATTTATTTATTCTCCTGATGCAATCATCAACTTCTCTCCCTTTCCCACATTTCTTGGGGATGATTTTTCATCTCTATGTCTGGTGCAATTTCAAACTCAGACTTAACATCCTGGCATCTTTATGAATCTTCCTCAGATTACATTAAATCATAAAATCCCATATTTCTGTATACTCTTCCAGATCCTAGGAGATATATATATATATATATATATATATATATATATATATATATATTTGGTATAACTCATGGTCACATTCTAATAGGTATATTCTATTATTATATTTTATGTGTAAATTTTGTCAAATCAAAGTAAATGTTATTTTCTTTTTATTGCACTTATGTCACCTACAGGGCCTTGCATAAAACTGAGCCTAAAAATATATATTGAACATAAACTCAAAATGATGTCACTAAAGCTAATTTCCAGACCAATTACATTTTTCTCCCGTGATGGTTCAACAATCCAAAATTATTGGGCTCTTCAGTGGAGTCAGAACAATTTGTCTGAAGCCCAGTAATACCTGCCTTGATCAAGTGCTCTTGTGGGTGGTTTAGAAACCATTCCTTGCTTTGCAGATGTTATTTATCACAGAGTTTCCTCTTAACACCTGCAATGTTGAGCATTTGGTATTAGTGGAGTTGTGGAAGTGAAATTATTAGGGTGTCCTTAAAGTCCTTTTCCATAAATGAATGATTTATTGGGGCAATGAAAGAAAGGAGTAAGTTTGCCTGCTCAATATAGCCCGTCATTTTTGATGAATGTGACTCACCTTTCTGTAAGAAGTCCAATTTAGCACTGGTGCCATTTCTTGAATTTTATAGAGAAGGAATTGTAAAACATCCTAGAAATGTAGCTGTGGAAGGAACAAATGGATATGGAAAGTTCAACATCTGAACTATAGTAGATACAGCAAAAAGTCAATACTGTCCAATGTCTGGACACCCACAGGATAAATTTTGGCTTTTTCTTCTTGTAGCCATATTTGCTTGGGGTTGACTACTGGGTGGTAGCATTTCACTTCATTACTTCTGTTGTGTTCAGATTAAAGTGTGGCTTCAGTGGTTTGCTAGACTAGCTTGCCATAGCTCATCGATGCATTATATACATTTCTTCCCGACTCCATGTTGAGTGCCATTATGTTAATAGCTTGAAATTGGCCATGGTGAGAGTATTTATACCCCAAAATATAATAAACCTATCAATCAAGGCTTCCACCCTTCTAGAGTTCTACTTGTTGAGCATTTTTCAGCACACCACTACATGGCCACCTTTACCAGCATGAACAGCAGATGCCTCTCCATTTTTCACTGAAGCATCTATGACAATCTAATCTTGTCAATCTAATACTGTGTTTATCTAATAAACAAATGAGTGCTTTTACATTTACACCTTTGCTTGGCTATAACGAACTAAGGACAAAATGGAATAAAATTCACCAAGGAGAGCAATTGCTATATACATGTTCTCAGGTAATTTAAAGTATTTTTTTTTA
>RCUC01071517.1:0-22705 GCA_003697995.1 Taxidea taxus jeffersonii
TCTCCGTGCTCTGCCATTCTAACAGGGGACCATGGTGACCCTTTGAAATTTTGGACTGTGATGTTATTTTAAGTACAGTGTCTAATAGTCTTGGAAAAAATCTCGTGTATGGTTATAACCCAAATATATATGTATATCCCTAAATCCTTAAGAGTGCAAATTGAGGAAATTACTACAAAACCAACTGTTTACTGAGGACAGTATTAAGCATTTTAAACTCATTGAGTGGTTTTATATTTCACATCATTTTTAAAATATTTATTTATCCCAAGATTTTATTTATTTATTTGTTGGAGAGAGAATGAGACAGTGTATGTGCGCACAACAGGGGAAGCAGCAGGCAGAGGGAGAAGCAGGCTCCCAGTTGAGCAAGGAGCCTTATGCAGGACTGGATCCCTGGGATCATGACCTGTGCTGAAGGCAGACACTTAACTGACTGAGCTACCCAGACATCCCCACATCATTGTTTTAAATATGCTCCCGGAATCCCATTTTTCCTTAATGACATCCAGGTATCTCTCATAACTTCTGGAATCTCAAAGCTAGAATGAGTCTGTTTCTATTATTTTTGGTCTAGTACCAGTTAAAACTCTGATATCATATTTAATTTAAGTATCTTAAGGTCCTCATCAGTGTAGACTGGGCATCTGCTTATAGATCTGTAAGTATGGAGAAAGCATTGTCTGTTCCAGTTCAAACCCTTGCATCTGGAATGAACAGTGGGAGATATGTGTAATCTATTTCTGAGACATTTTCTTTGCTTATGATAGGTGTAGGCTGCTAGGTAAGAAGGAAACTCTGTCCCCCCTCCCCATTAGCTATTATCTTCAACTCCCTGTTGGTTTGGCTACAACTGATAAAATGTTGATTCCCACTGAGTAAAAAGGTATTTGGTGTTGGTGTTCTTCTGGGGAGAGAGTAATTATGTAAGTTTTAAGGAAGGACCCTGTTCTATGATCTTCCCACTATATACTTTGATCTGGCTTCTTTAAACCTGTTCTCCTTATGGCTCCTGCCAGAGCAATCCACCCTATTCCTTTCTCTCTTTTGGTAAGCAGACTTCTTGGTTAAGATAGTAGAAGATGACTCAGGACCAGGTGCTTTCTGCAATGTCCACTTGTCCTTCATACTTTCTACAGGTAATACAATCATATAGGTTTCCCTCTTTACTCTTTCACTTTTATATCCATGTCATATTTCATGTTTCTTCTGGTCATTGAGTCCCAGATGTAGATCACCAAGTTCTAAGCAGATGTCCAAATGGGAAAGAGACTTCAGTCTTCTCTTCCTCCTGGCATTCCCAATATTTAGTCAGGAGTGATAGTCCTGAAACCTTTTGTTATCAAATAGGGAAACCATGCTTGCCCCCTGCTACATATGAGGAGGGCATCACCTCTCACCAGGGTCATTGTATTCACTTGATAATAGTTGACGACCACAAATACTACAACCTTCTTCCCTTTTCATTTTTATTTTGGCTAGTGTTTGGGTTGCAGGAATAGAGTGATAAAAGGTTTTAAGAAACTTATGTTGTAGAAAATCTCTTGTGTGTATTGAGATTATTCATGCTGTGCTGCTACCCCTTTTAATTCATAATATAAGATTTTACTCATCACTTCCTTAAGAAAAAAAAACCCTCACCTCATTCTGTTACTCATCAAAGTTTAGAATGACTGAAGATAAGGAGTGGCATCATATAATAGGAAATGAAGAATTATGAGCTGAAATTGATATAAGATATGGTGGTTCAGATTTAGATGTTTATTAAATTTACATTAATGGCCTTGAATGTCATCTCTCTCTGTGTCCACACCCTTTTCCATGTGAATTTGGAGTTTTTCCTCACTAAAAACGTTGAAGGCTAAGATGATTTCCCTGCTTCTTCTTTTTCTGTCTACCCATAATCCAAGGGGATGTTAGAAAAAGTGATGCAAGTTTGAAATCCCATTTACCTCTGAGGTTCACTGACTTAAAATTATATTTTTGACAAGTTGAATATGTAATGATTATTTTTATGAAATGCTTTATAACTGATTGGGTTATAGGTTTCACTGGTGGGTATATTTGTCAAATTTCATTGAACTGTATCTTTAAGATGAGTGCATTTTACTATATGTCTATAATAGTACACCAAAAAATAATAAACTGCTAAAAGTAACCTATTTTCTCTTTACAGTCTTGCTAAAATTAGATTATTTCTTGTTCTGGTTAAGTATGTTAGTGATTTAGTTATCTATTGATAAAAAAAAATTATCTTAAACGTTGGCTTTTTAAACTGGCTTTAAACAAATATTTATAGTATCACGTGGTTTGTTGGGGTTCAGGATTTTGAGACTAGTTTAGCTGGGTGGTTTCTGGGTCTGAAGAGGTTGAAGCCAAGTTATTGGCCACTGGGGCTAAAGTCTTGGTAGTGGTGTGAATCTTAGGAGTGATTTCTCTAGTTCCAGTCATGATGCTGATTACTGACAGGAGGTCTAAGTTTCTCATCATGTGGTCTTCACCTTAAGTGTATTCACATTATGGTAGCTGGCTATCTCCATGACAGGGAGAAAGCCAGACAGAAGCCACTGCATCTTACTAGTTATTTTGGGAAATTATTGAGGTCTTAATTATGTTGTGGAAGCTGAAGAAATACTAAGTTCAAATATTTGTCATCCATTCTCTCCTCCTTCTTGTATTCTGAAACATGTTTTAGAAAACTTCATATTTTTCACTGTTCTTGAATGCACTGTCCCAGTGTTTTTCATTGCTTTTCCCTTTGTGTTTCATTGGAATAATTTCCAGTTAACATTCTTCAAGTTAATGGATTCTTTGCTTAGCTGTGTTGAGTTGAAAATGAGCCCTTTCAAGGACATTTTTCATCTTTTCTGCAGTGTTTTACTTCTAGAATTTACAATCAGTCTAAACAATGTAAACCATTATTTGTTCAAATAAGTGTTTTTTCTTCTTTCTTGTCCACTAACAGTCTGTAATTACAGGGTTGCATAAAGTTGTTCTACTACTTACTGATGCTATGTTCAATTGCTTTTCAATATTTTCCTTTCTGGGCTTTGTTATGGGTCGCTATTTTAACTACGTCTTCAAGTTCATTAATATTTTCTTCTATTCATTACATTCAATATGTTTTTATGTCTGGATGTTAAATTGGTGTATTTTTATATCTTCCATGACTCTCCTTAACATGCTCTTGCTTTTTTCTTAACCTTTTGAACATATGGACAATATTAATAACTTACTTACTGTCTGTGGCTGCTAATTCTATCATTTCCATTGTGCAGTGTCTTCAGTGAACAAGAACATTTTAAAATAGTTTTCACAAATTATAACATTGAAACCTTACAATAATTCCATGAGGATAGTTTTTATTATGAATTAGAAAACTGGGTGTTACAAGGAATAAGAACCATAAAAAATATCACTTACTTTGTAACTTCTAACCTGAATATTGCACCCATATCTATATGATTCCAAAGAATCAACTTAAATTTTTCTTCCTTATTTAGGTATATTTTATATTACCAACAGAACAATTAACAAATTATCTTTTATCCCCTTCTAGTCAGTCTTCTGAGTTAGTAACTGCTGGCCTGTGTTCTATTACTGAGGCTAGTTTTATATCACCTTGAATTTTATACAAATAGAATTCTGCTGTATATATATTATTTATTTCACTCAATATAGCATTTATGGGATTCATACATGTTAGTGCATGTATAAGTGTTTACCACTTGGCCAGTTGGGTGTATATTAAATTATGTCATACCGTGGTCTGGATAAGGTAATTTTCTGGTGATTAATAGGACTAAAGAATTCATTAGCCAGATATTAACATTATTGATAGAATATTAATTTACTATAAAATGGCTATTTGTATATTTTTCATACTTCTTCTAGATTGTTTCTTTGTGGTTTTTAGGAAATCATATCATAGATTTGTAACTTTTCTCAGTTTTACATGTTGCAAATATCTTCTCCCAGTATATTACCTGTCTTTTCAATATTAAGGTGATTATTAATGAGTGTAAGTTCATGATTGATGCTAACTTATATTTTATTAAAATTTTTTCTTAGAGTTAATGTTCATGGGATTGTTTGATTTTCTTCAATAAATTAAGATATTAACCATTCATTTCAATTTTTTTCTTTGTTATTCAATATAACAGTGCTCAATTTTAATTTTTTACTTAGACAAACATTTTTTCAGTGTATTTATTGAATTATCACTCATCTTCCACTGATGCATCTTGATATGCTATTCCTGTTGTATATAAAGATCTACCAGCTGTATTAGTGTGTGTTCATTCTATTTCTGAGATCCATATTCTGTTCCATTGTCTTATTTATGTTTTAATATGACACTATATTAATTACCATGGGTTTTTGGTTTATAGTATGTATGGTATTTACTAGGAACATTTTTTTTTATTTTTTTGGAAGTGACTTTGATATTCTTGGCCATTAATATTTATAGACATTTTGAATCAAGTTTTTATGAAAATTCCTATTAGGACTTTTACTGAAATTGTGTTGAATTTATAGAACATTTGGAATCCATACAATAGTAAGGTATATCCATAAATATCCTGTAGTATGCCATATATAGTTATTCTTTATAATTTTTATAGTTTTTCCCAGAGATTGTACATATTTTTCTTAGATTTTTTTTTATTATTGCAAGAAGTATCTTCCTTTTAATAATTCTTTCTAGGAGTTATTTCTTCTAGCATTGTAAGTGACCTATGTATATTGTTTAAAGCATACTTGCTTTATCTGATAAAGTATACATATGAGAAATACACAACAAACCATATTTTATATTAGAGAAAAGTATAATCATTGCTTTTAAAATAGGAACAGTTAAAGGAAACCCACTATGACCACTTATATGTGACATTGAAATGTGATGACAAAAAAAGGAAAAAATCTAATTTGCTGATTTGCTGATTATAGGCTTGTCAGTTTCAAATCCTAGAAGAATCTGTGGGTAGTATAATAAATTATAGGATACATCAATAATTTTCTGGATAAAATAACTCATTTTTAAATGTTTACAATTTAATTTTATAATTACATTTTTTTTCTTGCAATAGTTGTATGAGGCTGAAAGGGAAGAGTGTATTATTCTGTTTCAGAAATGAGGGAAAAATTCTGAATTATGAAGACTAACAATTACCATGTGGCTAAGAATGAGTTGTAACTTGGGCCTAAAATATGAAAACCAGGTTTTACTTTTACCAGGTGATAAAAATCTGGATAGAATATTTAGGATTTTGTTATACTTAAATTGAACCTTTGACTCAAGTATGGAGGAGAGGTTGTCTTGAGTGACGCTTTTAGGAATCTGCATATGAGCAAGTTTTTAGTTTGTCTTCTTTGAAACAGTCCAACACTAACTTAGCACTCTGTGTGTTCTGAAAGGTCATTTCTTTGTGCTTCTCTGCAGTTAGAGTTCTTACAAGATCTGTCTCCAAAATGAAAGAAACTAAAAGGTAGATTTAAGTGCAGGTAAAGAAAAGTACAATTTATTGAAACTTGTTCATACATAACATGATGCTAATCTGTGCCATAACTGCCACCTATTGATTTTAACAGCACATACATTTAAGGTTAGTGAACAGTCATGTGAAGTACAAATAAATTGTTTAGAAGATAGAACTGAAGCCCTAAGGAAATGATATTGAAGAATGTGTTGGAATATCTGAACAGATAGGTGTATGGACTCCTCCCAAAGTGGGAGAAGATGAAATCTAAGTGCTGCAGAGGAGAATGTTAAGGTTCAAAGATATGAAAATATGGCAATTAATAAACCCACACATCTGTGACTTTTTTTCCCCACCATGGCAGTAAAAAAAAAACAAAAAATGTTTTTTAAAGAAATTGTGAATTGAGACATTAGACTGTCTTCTTAATTCTGCTTCTGCCCCTTCCTTTTACACATGTTGTTATCCAATGAATACATTGTACCCCAAACTCTCCTTTGTCTTCTGTTCTAAAGAACCCAGACTGTAACAGGAGCCATTACATCAGTGTGTGATACGAGCTGACTTAGATTTTGGAAGGAACAAGAAGTGTTTCACTTTAAAAAACAAAAACAAAAACATGATTAGAAATTCAGCTAAAAGGATTCCCTGATGGATGTCATGGGAGTAAGCAAGAAAAGAAAGGAGAGAATGATTACAATGTTTTATGACCTGAGCAAGTAGAATGGCATTGCTGCCACCAGTGGAGTTATTGATTGGGCATTTGGATATATGAAGTGAGTTTGGGATAAATGTTTAAAATTTATGAATTGCAGCATGTAAATGGTGCAGTGATTAGTGGCCTGAGCCTTAGATTGCTCTAGCATTAAACTGTTGGGAGAAAGGAAGATCTGGAAAATATAAGAAGGAAACACCTGTATTTTGGAGAAAACCAAAGTACTGTGGGACTCTGTAAACCAGATAAGGGATGTGTGTCCTTGGAGGAACAGTGATTAACTGTAGCACATGATTCTATTAAGTAGGATGAAATTTGCTCTAATATATTAATAGCTTTGCCTCAGGGGAGAAGATCTAGAATGAAGCAACCACATTAGTAAATTTGGTCTATATTATTCCAGCATATTATTTTTTTCCCAGTACATTATTTTGAGCTTGAAATACTTATAAATATGTAAAATATTTTATATTTTTATAGTTCTACAATTTTCTGATATTCAACATTATGAATTGTATACATACCAATATATAGTTATAAATGACTACATAAATGTGTATATGTGCCTATATACAAGCATACCTATATAAAAACATGTATATGTATACATATATACATATATGTATATGTGTGCATATATAACATCTATGTACATGCATCAAAATGCATGTAGACATGTACAATATATATGTATTATTTCATATAGACATATATTATGCATGTATTTATTCTTTTGTTCTATTGTTCTAGTAAAATTTTTCTAATTTGGTGCCAATATCATATTTGTAATCTGTCCATTTGAAATAAATGTTTGGGCAAGCACCATTCTCTCTCTATCTCTTGGTATTTCCACTACTCAACTCTATACATAAATATCCTTTCTTTCATTTTCTTGGCTTTTCATGTATTCTTTTTAAAATGCACTTTTATGTAAACCTTAGTTGATATTGTGATTAATGTTGCTCTGAATTCATAAATTAAATTAGGAAGAAATGATATTTGTTGTTTGTTAATCTCATCTGTATTTATTGTGGTTAAGTACTTCCTTTTATCCTGTATATAAATGTACTTAAATATTACAGAGTTTCTTGTCAGTATATGGATTACTAATATGCATAATAACCACTTTTTATTGGAATCATGTGTTATGGTATTTTTGAAATCTAAGTAAAATGACACATGTACACATTGACCACAGTATAGCACTATAAGGAAATTTCCAGATATGTAAATGCATGTAAAATTTGTATTCATCCTGTATCACTATACTACAATGGTATCTAGTTTGTAAAAAATAAATGAATTATGCTCACTGTCTTTTCACATCCATTATGGTATCAGGAAGAGAGAGCTTTTGGGTCTCTGGTAGGAAGTAGACACATATGGAATCCATGATGGGTAGGGATCCTAGAGAATGTTGAAAATGGTGCAAAATACTATCAGTTATCAATACTAAAGAACATAGTGTTGCAACTAAACCACTAGTAAATGTAGATATGCCCTGAATAGTGCACCTGTGAAGAGATAATTTATTTTAAAGTAAAACACTTCAAATTGACTCTGATTCTTACTTTTCTTTCTATAGAATCTTTTCCATTCCAGTCAAGATTATCTTTACATTATGTGCATTCTAATAACATTTATATGTATACACCCAATACTTTCTTACTAGTGACAAAACTAAGATATAAATATAAACTGGCATTTGTAATAGCTCCTCTCTTGCTTGAAGGTCTTTAATGCTTCCCTTCACACCAAAGTGCTACTGAATTTTCTTACTATGCCCAAGGATGTTTAAATCAGGAGTCAGCAAATTTTGTCTAACGGTAAATATTTTGGGCTTTTATAGACTAAACAGTCTCAAGCTTTTTACAATTATTCAGCTCTGTCATATAATTTAGAAAAAAAATGTTAACTCAAGCTGGAAAGTCAAGAGGAAGACACTTAAGTGTCCTGTGGACAATGATAGTAGGAAACAGGTATTATTGATAGGTCTTGGAAAACAAAGAGAAGTCTGGAATTTTAAAATGTAGAAGCTGGAGAGTAGTAGAGCTGAAGCTTTTATCTACTGAGGACGTGGCACTCATTTAGTGCTGATGTCTCTGAATTAAGAGGAAGGTCCCACATGGCCTAGACCCAGGGCTCTGAAGGGGGGCACAAACCAGCTGTTAACTCTTGGTGGGGTATGATAAAGCGGGTTGAGTTGATACAAGGAGGCGTTGCCACTACTGTAGTGAAGAGGCATTATGGGGGAACACTAACAGGAATAGGAAATAGACCAGAAGAAATGTGTCTTAGCTTCCTCTTGCACCTTTGCAATACATGTTTAGCTCCCCCTATTGGGAAAGGCTTACAGAGAACAAGCTGGAAAAGCAGAAATGTGGTTTTCAGTTCCAGCTCCAACATCACAAAGTAGAGATAAGAAGAGTGTGTTTGGAACTGAGAGATATTAATCTCATAAGTAGGCTGATGTGTTCACTCAGTATGCCCATTTGTGGGCAGCATCACTAAAAAGGTCCACTGATCATGGTCATGTCTTATTTACATGTACATATATTACCAGCGACTAATTCTTCCTTTTAAATAAATCATTTAAAAAAATGAACTGTACCCTTTATGAAGACAGATCTTGAACCTCGTGTTTTGCATCGCTCAGTCTACTCAGTTACTTTTATGGATATGTTTTAGGGAAATTGTTTTCCTAAGGTCTATGTTTCTCTGAAATTTGAAAGCCTAATGTAAATTTGATAATGTGTCAATCAATTCAATTTAATATTTCATTAATATTAATTGCAAAATTTTTTTAGCATGTATGCTATGCTGCCTTTATAAAGAACACAGAATGATTTTGAATTTGTTATAATATTAATATCAAATTAAGTAGAATAGAACAGTTATTTTACATTTTATATGTGAGGAAACAATTATAATGATTAAGGAAATTTTCCATGATGAGAAAGCTTATAGTGCATAAACTTAATCTTTATTAAAAGACTCCATTATTCTAAACTTAAAACAGATTTCATCTATTTCCAGGGACTAAGACTTAGAACAAGCACCAGTGGACTGCGTATTCTAAAAATAAATATAAAATCTTTTAGTTCTAATAATTGTAACAAATGAACCTAGGTAGGATTGATATAGAAAAATTGCCTGTATTAAGTGATGCTTTGATGTACACTGATGTGCTCTGTGAAAGGATTAGCACAAGTAAGCCAACAAGCATATCTGTCACCCCACATAGTTATCACTTCTTTCCTGTTTAACAAGAGCACTTAATATCTACTCTTGGAAAATTTCAAGTATGCAGCACAGCATTATTAACTGTTGTCACCGTGCTGTACATTAGATCTCTAGAGCTTATTCATCTTTTTTTTTTTTTTTTAAGAAAGAGTTTGTTTATTTATTTGACAGACAGAGATCACAAGTGGTAGAGAGGCAGGCAGAGAGAGAGGAAAGGAAGCAGGCTCCCCGCTGAGCAGAGAGCCCAACGCGGGGCTCGATCCCAGGACCCTGAGATCATGACCTGAGCCGAAGGCAGAGGCTTTAACCCACTGAGCCACCCAGGCGCCCCTAGAGCTTATTCATCTTATAAGTGGGAGATGTCCCTCAAAGATGACCCTTTGTTGGTCAAAGGGTACAAACTTTCAGTTTTTCCTTCCCTTCCCAATCTCTGGTAACCATCATTCTACTCTCATGAGAGAACTTCTAGGAGTGATGAACATTTTCTATATCTGCATTGTGGTATTTAAGTGATTATATTGTGGAAAGCCACCAAATTGTAAACTTTTAAAAATTATGTTGTTAGGGGCGCCTGGGTGGCTCAGTGGGTTAGAGCCTCTGCCTTCAGCTCAGGTCATGATCCCAGGGTCCTGGGATCGAGCCCCACATCGGGCTCTCTGCTCAGCAGGGATCCTGCTTCCCCCTCTCTCTCTGCCTGCCTCTCTGCCTACTTGTGATCTCTCTCTCTCTCTCTCTGTCAAATAAATAAATAAAAATCTTTAATTAAAAAAATTTAAAAAAATTATGTTGTTAGTCACCATACAGTAAATCATTAGTTTTTGATGTAGTGTTCCATGATTCATTATTGCATATAATGAGGGGGAGATGAACCATGAGAGACTATGGACTCTGGGAAACAATCTGAGGGTTTCAGAGGGGAAGGGGTGAGGGGATGCGTAAGCCTGGTGGTGGGTATTAAGGAAGGTATGTGTTGTGATGAACATTGGTGTTATACGCAAATTGTATACTTTAAAAAGGCAGACTTACATAGGCAAATGAAAATTTAAAAGAAGAAAAAGTAAATTGGGTTAGTTCAGATGCATTTCTTGATTTTGGAAAATGCATGGGCTCTGGGTTATATAAAAAATGAGGAACAGTTCATGGAATGTATATAAACAGTAAAATTCTCATTGATGCTGCCATATATTATTGGCTGAGTAATTTTATGTCTCAATATTCTAATATACTTGTCATTACTTTTCACACTCAAGATTCAGAATCTTTTTATTCTCTGCTTCTATAAATTGTTTTTTTCAATTCTGCATATGAGATCCAGCAATATTTTTTGTGTGTGTCTTATTTATTTCACTCACCATAGTGTCCTCTAGATTCATTGATGTACCTCAATTATATACAACTTTAATTTTAACAACTTTATTCATTATATTCAAGTCTTCAAACAGTAAAAGTCTCTCTCCCTTTGAATGAACGATTTCATCTTTTTATTAATAAGGGAGTTGGATAAAATGTTTTAAAAATGTGTCTCACCAAGAACCTTGTCTACATTATATAAATTAGATACTTCTGAATATCTTTTTAACTTTTTGCTTTTTGATATTCTTCCTGTTCCTCTAGGCTAGTCCCTCCACCTGCAGTTGGTTTTTTGGTATTTTTTTTGTTTTTTTGTTTTTTATAGTATTAAATGCTCTTATTAGAAAACAAGAAAGACAAACCATGAGAGACTCTGGACTCTAGGAAACAAACTGAGGGCTACAGAGGGGAGGGGAATGAGGGAACAGGGTGGCCGGATCATGGGCATTAAGGAGGGCACATGTTGTGATGAGCACTGGGTGTTAAATGCAACTATTGAGTTGTTGAACACTACATCAAAAACTAATGATGTACTGTATGCTGGCTAACTGAATGTAATAATAATAATAATAATAATAAAGAAACATTGAAAATAATTGTCAAATTATTTCAAAAATAATGTTCAACTCATGAAGCTTACCAGCAACATATACAACAAAACAGCAAAAACAATTCCCCCCAAAAATTACTAGTTAGGAGCTAACAAAGTTGAAGGTAGAAGTTAGTGAAATAGAACACATAAACACACAAAAGAAATTATCCATATAACCAAAATAGCATTGTTGTTATCAGATTTTACTCAGGAAAACAGAGCCCTGGCAAAGTAGTTCAGTAGAAAGACGTTAATTTAGGGGAGGAGTTATAAGAGAATGGAAAGGGCTAAAAAGGCCAATGGTATATTGAGTCAACACAGAGATTAGGAATGAGGAACCCACTGTGGACTATAGGGCTAGGGGGATAGAGGAATGGCTGATGTTATCAGAGAACAACAAATCAAACTAGTTTAGTTCTCTTCATGAAGGGAAAACAACTCATTTTGAAGAAGCTACTTAAAGATGAAGATGGAAAAAATTAAATATTTACTTTGGTCCTTGAATCTCCCACTGGTACTGCACATGGGGGAATCTGTTCAGAAGTCAGTTGTGAAGGGATCTAGGGACAGATACTGTGCTCTCAGATCATTCTCCACCATTCTTCAAACAAGCTAATGATGAGGGTACTACCCTCCAAGCTTTATGACCTCTTGAAAGTCCATGTCATGATTGGTTCTTTAAAATGCAAATAAAATTATTTTAAAAATTGTGGGTAAGTTGAGGCACCTGGGTGTCTTAAACAGTTAAGCATCTGCTTTGGGCTCAGGTCATATCCCAGGGTCCTGGGAATGAGGCTGGCATCAGCCTCCCTGCTCAGCGGGAAGCCTGCTTCTCACTCTCCCTCTGAAGCTCCCCCTGCTTGTGCTCTCTCATGCTCTCTTTCTCAAATAAAACCTTTTAAAAAAATTATGGGTAAAGATGGACACACCTGCTCAATTTCAGCATGAGTCCCATGAATAATTTTTTTTTTTCCTGAGGTCACTGTAATGTCTCTAGACCATCACTGAGCTAAAACTTGATCTTGTCTCTGAGATTTAAACTTTTATATTCTGCTTATTAGAACTTTTTTGGGGAGGGCACGACACTTAAAGTACATGCAAATCGACATGTTCAAAAATAAACTTATTTCTAACACCTGTTCTTCTCCTGGGTCCATTTTTATTGCCATCCACCTAGCTGACCCAGTGAGAATCATGAAGGCCACATTCTTGACTCCACACTCACTGTCAGTTCTGGAGCCTTTTAATAAATACATCTTGTTGATTTTTTTTTATGCTAACCAGGAATGTTTTATAAACATTCCAAATAGGATTAATTTGACCAATCTTGGTAATTAAGAGAGAATTAAACCCTTCATATTTTTTTAAAGTACTTGTTACAATTAAGTAGTGTGTTTAATGCACTCTAACTCCTATACTACAGGTCCTCCAATGAAAGCATAGCATATTCATCATTTTATTTTCTGTTGCTAGCACAAATCCTAGCATGATTTTTTTTGTGTGAAATTAGGTGAGTTTCAAATTTCTTTCGTTTTCATTTCTTAAAGGTTATCTCTATTTAATGCCTTTGATTCTTTAGTGATATTAACATGTTACATTTCATCAGGTTAAAATTATTGGCAGTAGGTAATTTTGATTAGCATAAAACAAAATGTAAATTGAACATGATAAATCTTCTAATTTTTCCTTCAAAGCTCTGACAATCTCAGTTTGGCAAACAAATATATTGACTAGAACAGAACTTCCAGCAACAAAGAAGACAAAACTATTGAGGCTCATCGACTGACATATTTTATTGCGAAAAATGAAAGGTATTTTGTTGCAAACTCTATTACTCCAAGTAAAGATTGAGTCAGAAATATATTATTCCTCAAATTCTGTAAATCCAACAGGCCAAAAAGGAAAAAAAAATTGTTGGGTGCCTGGATGGTTCATTTGGTTAAGTGTCTGCCTTACGCTTAGGTCATGATCTCAGGACCCTGGGATTGAGCCCCTGCATTAGACTCCCTGCTCAGCTGGGAGTCTCCTTCTTCCTCTGCCTCTGCTTCCCCTCCCCCGCTCAAGTGCGCGCGCGCACACACTCTCTCTCTCTCTCTCTCTCTGTCAAATAAATGAATAAAATCTTTAAAAAAATTGTTGAAAACTTGTAACAGACAAAGGAAAAGTTAGCAAATGCTAACTACATGACCAATTTGTTGTTTCTACCTTGGTGTTTATTATGTTCACTCATTATTTATAAATTGCCATACTGAGGATTTAAAGGTCTTAAAACAAGAGAGAATTTTCCAATAATCCTGTGTGTGTGGGCAGGGGAAGGGGGAACATACAAAGCTCAAAAACATAAAAAGGTAGAAATGAAAATATTTATACCAAATAATCTGGGCTAAGTAGTGCTCCAAAATGAACTCAGAGCTTCCAGGCAAGCAAGGTCTGAATTACTTGAAATTCACTGAATGTCTCCACTATTTGTGTGTCCTGAAAATAAGAAATAGCATGTTCTTTGTTGCAATTAATGTTTTAGTTTGATTTATTGGTTGTTGCTATATATCTGTTTTTTAGTATACTGACTTGGAAAATGAGCACCATATTAGGTACCTCATGGTAGTCTCCTGAAGTTAAGATTATTATAGAACAGAGGCTGTAATATTTTAATTAATAAATGTTAATTTTAAATTAATGTAATTAATACATGCAAAACATTTGAATCCCTGTCTTTTAGCAAATCAATGTCTGGATATAGAAAGAATAAACAATTACTTGAGTAAAAGAATCTGAAAAATGCAACACGGTATGTAGTGAAAAAATTGTCTTATTCTTCTGTAGTTCTTTAACTGCTGCTTCTGCTCGTATTGTCTTTCTGGAACACCATCAGGTATCATTTGAGGTGTTTTTTCGCCTAAATCTCTCTCTCTCTCTCTCTTTCTCTCTGGTTTAGTTATGTTCTACTGATGCATCTTCTCTATCTAGTCTGCATATTAACCCATCGAATCAGTTTCTAATATTAGATACTATATATTTCACTCTGACATTTTCATTTGGTTATATGTAAAAGAATTTCAACAGAGAAATGGGAATCCATATAAAATAAAACCCTACTTTTCCTCTATTTTCTTGATATATTAATCAGTCATTTTATATAAGTTCCAATTATCTGTTAATATTCTTCATGTTTTTAATGTATGTCATCATCTTTTCCTCTACTTTTGAACATAATAATCATAGTTTTTTAAAGTTCATTAACTGGATATAATGCAGTTTTATTTCTATTATTTTTGTTTTATTGTGGTTTTTTTTGTTGTTGTTATCACTGTTGATTTTTATGAGGTATGTTGTCCTAGCTTTTTGGCTTGTCTAGTAATCTTTGAATTAATACAAGTTATTTATAAAAGGATGAAGGAGCTCTATGTGTTACTTTGTTCCAATCTCCTAAGGTAGTAGAACAGTGACTGTTCACTTTAACACTTCAAAGACTGTGTGACTCAAGATTCAGCTGAAACCATGGTAAGGCATAGAATTGTTCTGGGTACCTTTGGTTCTCCATGGTTTTCAAATGGAAGCCTCCATATTCTTTCTGACCTCCCAGAAGTGAATGACCATAAATTTTAGTTTTTTCTTTCTAGAGTGCTGAAAGCTCTGCTTTGTTTTTTAATTACCCGGATTGGGCACTCAAAAAATTAAGCAAATATAGATGAAAAGGACTATGTGATTGAGCCACCCTCTACCAGATCTTCCCGAAAAATTCTGCTGATTTTGTCTTCCAACAGCTGCCCTCTTTGGCACAAAATTCTTCATTTTATTCTTCTTGTGTCCAGATTTATTAAATGCCTACCGAAAGCAGCTAAAGAAATTAGTTCAGCTATTAACATTTCTCCCCTTTGAAATCTCATTCCCTCCTTCCCTGTCTTCACGGCTCTTATGGCAGGCAATCAGTTTATATTATTTTATCTGGCTTTTCCAGTTCTTGGCAGAATATTGACCTGCTTCTAGTTATTTCATCCAAAACAGAGTCCTTTTAACATTGGATTTTCTAGTTACTTGTTCCTGGCATATTGCTATCAGGTTGATTTTATTGTTATTTGATTATATTGACTAAGAGATTTTTCTGTGAAAAGATTTTGAATTTTTTCTATATTCATCATTATCATATGATTTTTCTCTCTTAATGTGATTTGTATCAACTGATTTTCTAAATAAAACAATTTTTGTGGGGAGGTTAGGGAGAAGGTGGGGGGCTTATGGACATTGGGGAGGGTATGTGCTATGGTGAGTGCTGTGAAGTGTGTAAACCTGGCAATTCACAGACCTGTACCCCTGGGGCTAATAATACATTATATGTTTATAAAAAAAATTAAAAAATTAAAAAAAACAATTTTTGTATTCTTGGAAAATCTATATTCAAAACATGTAACACTTTTAACACTAGACCTGTTTCTTAACATTTGATTTTTTTAATATATTCTGATTCTTTAGGGATTCCCCAGCCTTTCATTTTTTGGTCTCCCTTTTAACTGTTTGTTATGTATCATATTTATTCTAGTGGTTTTCAAGTCCTGGTGAGCTAACTTCAAAGTCTGAATCAAATCTAATTTAGTTTATGATAGTTGGATTTCTCTTCATTTTCAGTGATGTGGGCCTGTGTTTTTTAACATGCTTATAAGGTATGGGCATTGTGCATAAGAATTGAACAGGCTCTCTGGACTTTGTGCATAGAAATTGGATAGGCTCTGTATACTGCCATCTGGAAAGGATTTACACTTCCTCTGCTGGGCAGGTAACATGGCCACTATTTACTATAATGCAGGCAGGACCTGTGATGAATTGGTGAGTCTCATTGTACCTGTGATATTTACCTCTGCTACATGCCTGGTAATTTACTGTTTTTGACTAGGGCTGTATGTATTCTGCATCATATCTCTCCCTGTTGTGTCCTAACTTCTAATTTGGCTTCCTGAGACCGGTACACTCCTCTTTTCAAGTCCTTTTTGCTTTGTTTTTAGCTTCCCATGCCATGTGTCAAATGTTCTGATGAGGGAAAAACTGTGTGTTTAACACCCCCTCAGCCTGTAAATGCTAGTGCACTTTTCTTCTGGCTTCTTCCATATACCCAGAATTGGCAACTATTTGTAGGTCTCCATCCAGAAGATGAAGAAATTGACTCCCTTTCTGAAGTTTTTTGTTCTCTCAAGTTCTGGTTCTCTTTTCTCTTCTTTTCAGCAACTGTCTGCTTTCTCTAAGCATCTTAGGTTCATATTCTTATACAACTCTTCTATTTCTTAGTGTAGTCATTTGCTCCTAGCTGTACCAGACTTCTAGTAATTTGCTTTTAAAAATAAATACAAATTTTAAAAAATATTTTATTTATTTATTTGTCAGACAGAGAGAGATAGAGAGCTCAAGTAGGCAGAGTGACAGGCAAGGGTAAGGGAGAAGTAGGCTCCCTGCTGAGCAAGGAGCCCAATGTGGGACTCGATCCCAGGACCCTGGGATCATGACCTCAGCTGAAGGCAGACGCTTAACACACTGAACCACTGAGTCATCCCTAAATACACATTTTAATATTTTGAAACTGATTAATAAACACATCTATCCAATTTTAGTAGAGGAATTTATTTGAAATAAGGAGATAATTTCTTCAACTCTTGATTTTGTGAAAAAAGTTTGATTTCACCTTGATTTCTTTCAGTAATGGTCACTGGGTTTAAAAAGGCTTGGTTGACAGTGTTGAACAACAGCAAAAACAATAATTAGGATATTGGTTCATTGTCTTCTGGCTTGCATAGTTCAGAGGAGAAGTCCATTATACTGATCTTTGTTCTCCTGTCAGTAGTGATGTTTTTTTCCTCTGGCTTCTTTTTTTTTTTTTTTTTTTAAGATTTTATTTATTTATTTCAGAGAGAGAGAGAGTGAGAGAGAGCATGAGAGGGGAGAAGGTCAGAGACAGAAGCAGACTCCCCATGGAGCTGGGAGCCCGATGTGGGACTCGATCCAGGGACTCCAGGATCATGACCTGAGCTGAAGGCAGCTGCCCAACCAACTGAGCCACCCAGGTGCCCTTCCTCTGGCTTCTTTTAAGATTTCTTCCCCAATACTAGTATTCAACATTTGCTTTCAACATTTTTATCATCTATTCAACATTCATATCTTTTTAGTTTTATTGGAAACCAAGCAGAATAAATGCAATGAACTTCTTGGATTTGGGGGGTTTTTAGGTTTAGAAAATTTTTGTCAGGATTTTTTCAATTCTGGCCCCCCCCCACCCCCGCCCGATCTTTCACTCTGCCTTCAGTGTCTCTTGGGCTCCAGTTACCTATAGATTGGAACGCTTGATTTTCCCACATGTCAGACTCTGTATTTTTCTATTCCTTTCTCTCTCAACTGTGGTGATTAGTTTCTGCTGCCGTGACTTCAAGTCACTAAGCATTTCTTCTGAAGTGTCCAGTCTTCTCTTCATCCCATCCAATGAGTATTTCAGTTTCATTTAGTTCTTTTTTTAAAAAAATATCATCCAATTGGCTCCTCTTTGTATTCATGCTTTCTTTCTTTTCTTGAACATAGTTAATAATAGCTGCTTGGACTTTGTTATCTGTCAACCACATCAACACTGTTTTTTTTTTTTTTTTAAGATTTTTATTTATTTATTTATTAGAGAGAGAAAGAGCGAGCTCAGGCAGACAGAGTGGCAGGCAGAGGCAGAGGGAGAAGCAGGCTCCCTGCTGAGCAAGGAGCCCAATGTGGGACTGGATCCCAGGACGCTGGGATCATGACCTGAGCCAAAGGCAGCCGCTCAACCAACTGAACCACCCTGGCGTCCCAACACTGTTTTTTTTAATGGGATGATTTTTCTCCTGATTATGAGTCAGATTTTCTGTTTCTTTTGTAAGTACAGTGATGTTTGATGAGATGGTAAACATTGTGAATTGTAAATGTTTTGGGTGTCTGGATTTTACTGTTTTCCTTAAGGAGTATTGAATTTGTGTCGATAGTAATGTAAGTTCTTTCCCATGGAGATCATTTTAAGTTTCTTTTAAGCGCTCTTGATGAGTATTCCCCTCTGCTGCATCTTCCTTAATATTCTTTAATTGTGCTACTTCACGGTCTTTTCTATTTCTGTTCTTCCTGCTTGAACGAAGCCATAAAATATCTGGTAATCTGTCTGAATTCATACAAATCCTAGTCAGGAAACCAGCATTAAACTCTGGCTTTCTGGTTCTGGACCTTGAAATCTTAAGAAGCATGCTGTTTGTGTTTATTTTATAGAACCAAATGGGTTAGTGTGATCTCTTCATTCAGGTTTTTGCTTAAATGCCATCCTATTAAACAGACCATTCATTAGCCATGTGTTTGTTAGCTTACATCTACCTTTGCCTGTTAGCATGTAATCCCCAGTGAAAACAGGAGTTGTATATGTTTTATATTGCTATAGTTTTAGACTTAGAATGGTGTTATGTACATCATGAGTATATGATCAGTATTTGGTGAATATCAAATAAGTGTAACAAATTTAGCTGCCATTTGAATTTGATATTGGTATCTTAATTTCCCAGGTAACATATTAATGACCAAGGAATATAATTAATTTGCTCTAGGTTGTAAGTTAAGTTAGGAACAAAATGAATAGAGATTTGAATAAAATTCCCTATGAATTAAAATACCACACCTCTACCCACTATTGTCTTCAAATATAAATGAAATTGATTTCCATGGATGAATTGTGCTACCAGGAGTTCTCTGCTTGCATGGTTAGTGTCTACTAGCCTTCCAATGAAAATGCATCATAAATGCATCATCTCAGACTTTTACAGAAAAATTTGAAGAAGTTAATGTTCAGTGTTTTAATTTTATTTAGTTGTATTTTTGTTCTCTTCTATACAAGATGTATATGTATACACACAAAGATATATGCAAATATATACACACACAGATTTCTATATATATATTTCAAATATATATATAACTGTTTTGTTTCAAAGCCCATTGAATTAGGCCTACACCATAATGCATGGAATGTGCTAGAAAGCTTTAGAAAAAGTAGGGAATTATGAGAATATTCAAACTGGTTAAAGCAGAGGCAGCACAGGTCCTGCACATGGCAAAACTGGCAATGATCTCCTTGATTTTAGGATGGTACTGTTCTAGAGAAGCCAGTTCTTCTGGCATCATGGATCTCAGAACTCCCACATTAAAAATAAGTAACTAAGTAGAAGCATATTTTTTGTTAACGTTTTAGAGAAAGTGCCAAAAACAATGTCTGAATGTAATTACCGTTAGCAGTTCTTTTTTTCTGCAAACATTTTCTTTTACTACTTAAATCCTACTCAAATAGACACTCAATTATGATTTCCTCTCTTACCATTTGTTGATCAAGTGGGAATATTTTGAAATATCTCATTTGTTTCCTATCAGTTTTGTTTTGATACATACATTTTTTAAAAAATGTTATTTATTTATTTGACACAGAGAGAGAGAGAGAGAGATCACAAGCAGGCAGAGAGGCAGGCAGAGAGAGGGGGGAAGCAGCCTCCCTGCAGAGCCCGATGCAGAGAGCCTGATGCGGGACTCCATCCCAGGACCCCGAGATCATGACCTGAGCTGAAGGCAGAGGCTTATCCCACTGAGCCACCCAGGCACCCTGATATATACATATTATTAAATGTAATATTATCCACAAGTTTTATTAACAAATAGGTTATTCTTTCATATTACAGGAAGGGTCTTATATTATGTCATCTCAACATAGGATCTTCCATACTCAAAGATTGCATTTGTACAACAGTCCATTTTACATGTATCTTTCACTATACTGTGTTAAGTCCATGCATGCCTTGTTACTGCTGTGAGAATGTTGCTGTCTTAAAGCAGTTAGTCATATCTAATTACCCTTCCACAACAGCCTGACATCTATCTCTAGTACCTGTGTAGATCTGAAGTTTGGTCTAATTCAAGGCATTATCAGGTCATTGGCATAATCCTAATTGAAAAATTTACCTCATGATATATGAAATAACTATGGGCCAGTAATGGAAAGGTAAATGAGAAAATAATTTCTCTCTTTATCCATCTCCTTTAAATTTCTAGAGTTTGTAAAATAATACCAAACTTTTTTGTGTTTTTAAAGAGAAAATGGAATGTTTATCTGAATAAAATGGATTTTATTTAAGATACAGTGTGCCTTTTGCAGCATCTCATAAGTACTAGTTATGTGCTATGGGCATATTAAAATATAGGTTTGTAGATATCAGTCTTGAATCCATTTCAATAGTAGTCAGTGGTCACTTAATATTATGGCACATTCAAATCAGAGCAGAATTTTCCAATCAGTATCAGTGATGAGAAAGGAAGCAAATTCAAAAATCTGAGAGCAACTTCAACCAAAAATTATCAGATGTAGTTAGGAACATTGGGTCTTTTCTCAGAAGGGTGAGCTATTCTGATATGTAAAACCTAGGGGAGATATGCTATGTATGTATGTCTATGTGTATGTATGCATTGTACTCTGAATAATGCATATTATTCTTGTCAGTTATCATGGCATACAAAGTAAAAGAGGTTTTAAATCCTTTTCTAGTAAGGTAAATTGATTTCCAAGAATGACAACTGTCATTGGTAATATTTGTTTTGAGGTTTTTTATTTATTTATTTTTATTTTTTTTTAAAGATTTTATTTATTTATTGGTCAGAGAGAGAGAGGGAGAGAGAGCGAGCGAGCACAGGCAGACAGAGAGGCAGGCAGAGGCAGAGGGAGAAGCAGGTTCCCTGCCAAGCAAGGTGCCCAATGTGGGACTCTGTCCCAGGACGCTGGGATCATGACCTGAGCCAAAGGCAGCTGCTCAACCAACTGAGCCACCCAGGCGTCCCTGTTTTGAGGTTTTTTAATAATGATGTATCACCGTTGTAATTCTTGTTTTTGTGATGTTTTCCAGGGATGGGAAACAAGCTTCATGATAGAGGTACTATTTTTTTCTCCCACTTCAGTATTTAGGTTCTCTGCAGCATCTTTTTTGCCATTAAATTGAGTAACTTTTCTTCAGTTCTTTCAAGGCTTTCTCTAGTTTGCCAGCTATGATCAGCCAGCATGCAGATTCTGAAAAAAACACCTAAATGAGGAGTGGCAGACATGTCATCAGAGGCCAGTCCCATTTCACATTTGATCAATTATTCTGTTTATGGGATTACTTAATTTTTATAAATGTATCCATATTGAGTCTCCAGTAAATCCACTACTTTATTATTTGAAAGTGTTTTTCACAAAGCAATATCTGATAGTCAAGTACATGTATACTTTATTAGAGTAAGAAACAAGAAATAGAAACCCTTAACATCTATATGTTTTCAAAGAAGACATTTAAACATGGTAAATAATAGTTGGAAGTGCAAAGTTAACCCTTTCCAATTTTGTTTTCTTACTTGCTGCAAATGTCTTTCTAGCTGTTAACATGCAAAATAATATTCATAACAAAGGGATTGCTTATTCATCATTTTTTAATCACTTATTGGTTAGAACCAGAGACGTACCTGTCTGCAAAGGAACCACTTATGGCAAAGAATAGGAAAACACAAGGTTGATGTCAGTTTAATGAATTAAACTGGTGAAAATAATTGCTTAAAATAGTAGATACTAAAATGCATCTTCAAATTTCTCTAAATCCAAGTCCTAGTATTTAAGTATTTTTTTATTTTTTATTTTTAAAATTATTTTTATTTATTTAATTTCTTTTCAGTGTAACAGAATTCATTGTTTATGCACCACACCCAGTGCTCCATACAATACGTGCCCTCCATAAAACCCACCACTTGGCTCCCCCAACCTCCCAGCCCCTGCCCCTTCAAAACCCTCAGAATGAACCATGAGAGACTATGGACTCTGAAAAACATTCTGAGAGTATTTAAGTATTTAAGTCTTTTCACTTCACCTATTTATTAGGAATAGAATTTGGTGGAGTAAGCTTATAAGTTTGGCAGCTCAAAAATGGCTGGGCACACCTGGTAAGAAATGAAGAGTGATCTCTTTCCCTTGAATCTCCACAGGATCTGACAGATTTGTCTGATACGATATGGAGGATATTAGCTGTGCCAGCTTCTGAACCCAGACCTTAATAGACTGCCAAGTTTTGCTTCCTGTCTCTTGGAATGTTCACTTTGGGGGAAGCCAACTGCCATATAAAAGTCTGAATAACTTGAGACTGTCATGCTGTGAGGAAGCCCAAGCTAGCTCTCTGGAGAAGCCTTGTGAGCAAAGAGATGCTCAACCAGCCCCCATTTCAGCCATCCACTCCAGGAAGATATATGACTGAAAGGGCTGACAGATAATGGTAGGGAAAAAAAAAT
>RCUC01071553.1:0-14920 GCA_003697995.1 Taxidea taxus jeffersonii
CTATTGATAAGTTTGTTCTCACTGAGAGAATATCCTGGAGGCCTTCACGTCCTTGGGCCACCCCAAGATCCACCCCAGACATAATGCTCAGTCCCTCGAAGAAGAGAACACTTGCACAGTCTGTGGAAGCAGCTCGAGTGGTGGCCTGGGGACGACAACAAGGTAGCCTTGAACGGGGGCTACGTGCGAAGATCTGGGGCTCAGGGTCCTCAGGGGCGCAATTTGAAAAAATGGTTTTCCCCTAAGGCCGGGAAGTGGCAACCAGCCCTGGAGCCAGTGGACGAGGGCATGGGCAGCTGTCAGGGCCAGCGACTGGGCGATTGGTGTAGACTCTTGTCAGGCCAAAGCAGGGGGAGTGTGGCTCTTCTGGCCCTAACAACTGGTTCGTGGCCAGCTGTCCTGTCAGTCTGCCTTGGTGTGACATGTCCCATGTCCAAAGCATGCTTAGGTCCTCGGGCATGGTGTGGGGGCAGGGGAGGGCTTCACGGAGGTGGGGGCATCTGAGGTGGGATTCAAGGGCAGGCAGATGACCCTGGGACCCAGCATGTGCAAAGGCCCCAGGGCTGCAGTGCTGGGCCAGGTGTGGAAGGCAGAAGGAGATGGGAAGGAGGACATTACAGGACAACCGTGACCGAGCCCACAGGGGGAGGGGGAGGATCTTCTCCCCAAACACAGGCCAGCAGCTCCCTGACACCTGGTCACTGTGTCATGCGTCCTGTGGCGAGTTTGCCTGGGGCATCCTGGGGGTGGGAAGGCTATCCTCTCTTGGGGAGGAGGGGGCCAGCGGGGCCTGTGCCTGGTGTCTGGGGAGGATGGAGGGAGGTGAACAGCCACCATCCCAAGGCGGGCATGTCTGAGCAGGGACAGAAGCTGCGCTGAGCCAGACTATGGGCTTAGGGGAGGGAGATGGATCACTGTCTCCCAGACCTCTGCAGATGGATGAAGAGTGCTTCATGCACACATGGCCCAGGGAGAGTGTCCGGGCTGCTGTGGTCGGGGACCCTCTGCACCCTGGGAGTGGTAGGGGGCATGCTCTCTGCTGGGGGCTCTTCGGGAGGTGTCAAGTTTGCCAGGGTCAGATCCTGGGAGAGAAGGCAGTACCCACCTCGTTGTTCACACAAGATGGGGTGGGCTGGGGTTGCAGCTGGGAGCCCTGGGCAAAGAAGCATCTCCCTCAGCGCTGGTGCCCTCCCCCAACAATGGGCGTGTTGAGGGGGGCTCCTTCCTCTTCTGGCACCTGCTTCTGTTGAGCATCCCAAGCTCCCTCTCCCGTGGCTGGGTCTCTGACTCCTGGCTGAATTCTGTGTGTCTGCAGCTGCTCTGGGGACGTAGCGTCAGGGATCCTGAGGTCTTTGCAGATCAGAGGGAGCTCTTTCCAGACCTTCCTTACCTTGCCCTCTAGGCCCTCTGGTCAGAACTGCAGAGACAGCCTGAAATCCCAGGTGGTCCTGTCTGGACCCCCCAGTGTCCTCCATGGGCCTCTACGCTGATGGTGAGGCCAGGCAGCCCCATCCTGTCCCAAAACCCAGGTCTCACTGGCCCCCCACCCTATCTGTCTGTTTTGGAGTTAGCTCTGCTTGTCCGGGGCCTCCTGTGGACCTGAGGCTGCCCAGCTGGGACCCTCCCAGGTGCAGCCAGGTTCTCTGGGGAGTTGGTGGGCCCACGGGTTGGGCCGGGCTGCAGAAGGAGCAGACTGGTAGGGGAAGCACCAGAATTCTGCACTGGGGGAGATGCTTTTGGCTCAAATTAGAGAAACAGAGAGGGGCTTGACTTGGAGGTGGTTCAGCTGTCCCGTGGTGCTACCCAGGACATGGCTTTAGCTCTCGCTGTGCCCCTATTGCCCCACGAGTTTCCCTGGGTGTTCATGCTCCGACTGCTTCTCATGGCATCAAAGTGGCTGCCACTGTTCCGGTGTCATAGGCACAGGGCAAGAGGAAGGTGAGGGCCCAAGGGACAACCCCTTCTTCAGTTTAGCAAATGTGTTTACGGGATGGCACTGAGGATTTCCACTTGTGTGTCACAGAAGTTGAGGCCAAGGCAGGCACATCGCCCTCCAAACAAAGTGGGCGCTGTTGGGCAGCTCACAGTACAGGGCTCACATCAATGTGGGAAATCTTGGTTTTCAGATACAAGACCCCCAGACCAGGAACCCTCTGAGGGCAGGGGTGCCTCTTCCCTGTTCACCCTTGAGAACTGGGCTTCTCCATAGGCGGCCAGCAAAAAGTCAGTGAGAAAACATCAACATGTGCTCAGAATGGGCACTGGCTCACTTCCCTGGGCTCAGAAGAGAGCACGTATTCCGTGGTTCTCGGAGGTTGGAAAGACACATCATAGAAACTGCTTTTTCTCCCTAAAACAAGGAAGGACAGGCCTTCCCTCAGGAGACCGTACTCCTAGTTGATCGAGCCACAGTTCAGTTAAAAAGCTTTAGCCCCAGTGTGGAAATAGAACGGATATATCGCACTTTGGCCGATAAAGTCGTTTGTTTTCTGCCTTGTTGGTTGGCAAGAGATTCTGGTTGGGATTAAAGCATTTGTGTTAAGGGCTCCTGTGTGACGGGGCTCACAGTGACCTTCACTAACCCCAGGGTCTACTTGGTTGGCTTGGGAACATTGTACACTTAATACTGGGGCGTTAAAATGGCAGAATGAGCTTCAAGTCCTGGTGGACCATCACGCCAACAAGCTTCAGAGATCTGCAGAGATCTGCAGGGTAAACCCAAGCCCAGGTCATAACAGATCAGGCACAAGGCCATTCTGAGATTCCTGCTGCTGGTGGGGGCTGCCCAGAGCCCTGGTTCTGTCTGCGGGAGGGGGAGGTGAAGGCTTCAGAGAGGGACGGCACAGTCCTTCCTCCTGGACTGCCTGGACTGCCTGGTCTTGGGCTTCGTGTGAATCTTTTTTTACAAAATTTCTTTTCATTTTTCTAAAAAAAGATTTTATTCATTTATTTGAGAGAGAGAGAACACGGGAGTGGCGAGGGTCAGAGGCAGAAGCAGACTCCATGTTGAGCAAGGAGCCCAATGCGGGGCTCGATCCTGGGACCCTGGTATCATGACCTGAACGGAAGGCAGATGCTTAACCAGCTGAGCCACCCAAGCACCCTTTCTTTCTTTCTCTTTTTTTTTTTTTTAAGATTTTATTTATTTATTTGACAGAGAGAGAGATCACAAGTAGGCAGAGAGGCAGGCAGAGAGAGAGGGGGAAGCAGGCTCCCTGCTGAGCAGAGAACCCGATGCGGCTCGATCCCAGGACCCTGAGATCATGACCTGAGCCGAAGGCAGAGGCTTAACCCACTGAGCCACCCAGGCGCCCCCAAATCTCTCTTTTCTAGGATTGCTCTCACTTTTCTCATCTCCCAAACAGAGAAGAACATTGTTTCTCTACTCTTGCAGGGATCAGTCAGGAGCTTTTTTTCCTTTTCTTAGGGGCAGCCTGGCAGGGTTAGGGGGAGAGTCCCTGTTCCACCAGTAGGTTCCCCTTGGTCCCATGGCCCTGACTGAACTCTGGCATCCAAGCTGCTCAGGGTCCAGCAGAGGGCCTAGGGTTCTGAGTGCTGGGTGCTGGGTGCTAGGTGCTGACAGTACTGGGTAATGTGTGTTGAGTGCTAGGTGCTAAGTGCTATGTACTGAGTTCTGATGGTGGTGGGTTCTGTGTGCTAGGTGCTGAGGATACTGAGATCTGGATTCTGGGTGTTGAGTGTTGGTTCTGAGTGCTGGGTACTGAGGGTGTTGGGTCTGGGTGCTGACGATGCTACATGCTTCGTGTTGGGGTGCTATGTACTAGGTGCTGCATGCTGGGTGCTGGGTGACAGTGCTCATTGCTAGGTGTCAAGTGCTGGGTCTGGGTGTTGAGTGAGGTGCATGCTGGGTGCTGGATGCCAGTGCTCAGTGCTCTGTGTCGAGTGCTGGGTCTGGGTGTTGATGAGTTGCATACTGGGTGCTGGGTGCTGGGTGCTAGTGAAGACTAGGACTCAGGAGGTTGGGGCCTAGGCCAGGCAGCTGGCTAAGAGGAGCTCTGACAGAACCTATAGGTGGGCTGGTGTCCATGTCTGTGACTTCTGGCGCCACTGGCTGTCCCTGACCCCGCCGTGGGATGTGGCAGTGGTTCCTGGCAGAAAGATCCAAGCCCATTCGGAGCTTTGTTTTCTACGTGGGGAGGGGAGCTTCATCAGGGCAAGGTGCTGTCCACTTTATGCCCCCCAGGCTGTCTTGGCCCCAGGTCTCTGCCTTCACTCTCTGGCCCCCTGTGGTCTGAGAGTCGCCCAGCAAGGCCCACGGGCCTGGGGGCTCCTGGGAAAGGTTGGAAGAGCAGTGCTGTGTGCTTGTGGTGGGAATTGAAATAACACAGAAGAGTATGAAGAAGTGATAGGGAAATTTGAGACGGCACCTGTTAGAATCACTCATTACTTTACTTGAAAGTACTTTTTCAAGGAGGGATGCCTTCAGATCTATTTCTAATTTTAAAAGACTCTGCAAAGTCCTTTATGCTGTTGGTTATTAGAACTAGTTCAAGGAGTTCCGTAGGTTAACCCCAGCAGGGTACTAACCTGGTGAGGTGACTGGTTTCAAGTGGGGTTCAGTAGGAAACACTGGCGTGGTGTCACTCTCTTGCCCCCGGAAGGGTGGTGAAACCTGTCCCTTCAGCTGGTGGGCTGTGGGGTCGGCCTGGACTTCACTCCGAGTTCAAGGCACTGTCTGCAGATAGTTCCAGGGCTCCCCCATCCTCCTGACAGAGGCGTGGGGTGAGGGTGTCATCTCATCCCGACTGAACGGGATAATACGGAGTCAGCCCATGGGTGCTATCCCTGCGTGCATGCCTCTCTCTCTGCTCCTCGTCATGTGCTCGCTGGGATCAGCTCAGACATTATTGGATGGGGGATCAGGGATGGGCACCGAGCTCTCCCAGACCTCCTGCCCTGTGCTCCTTACGTGGCCGTATCAGCCGCGGGGCTGGTACCTCGTGAGCACGTAAATAGCGTCCCTGTTGAGCCAGGCCAGGCAGCGCAAATATACTTCTTTCTTAGAAAGTCTTTGGTCTGCCCCATTGTTAACATAGAGCTCATTTTCCGTTTGCCTAATTTTCTGTGGACTGTTTCTCAGGCTTTCCACACCAGCAAAGCAGCCCTCTCCACAACACTTGGGTGCAGTCTACAGTTCCAGATGGACTGGTTGCTGTCTTTCCTCTGGAACAGCTGCCCCAGGACCCTGGCACCTCCCACTTGCTCCCACAGGCCCTGGTTGCTGCCCTGGGCGGTCATTCAACCTCGGCTGGGTCCTCGGGAGCTTCCTGTGACAGTGCAGACAGGGAGTCTCTGTCTTTTGCCTTCACGCGTGGTTGGCTGCAAATAACATTTTAGATTAAAAGAGTTTTGCCCCTCGAATTGTGAAGTTATTTTCCTGTTGTCTCCAGATTCTCAAGTTGCTGTTGAATCATCGATGCTATTCTTATTCCCAGTGCCCTTTATGTGACCTGCTTTTTATCTCCTCTCTTGGGAGGCTTGTACGGTTTTTCTCTCCAACCCTGGTGTCCCAACGTTTTGGGATTCTCAGGCCCGCTATGAGTCCTTCACCTCCCCTGGACCCCGATCTCTATCGCCCCCATGGCTGCCCCACTGAGGGCTCATCCTCCCTGCCTCGGGGACTCTCTTGCGTGGGTTCTCTGCCTTCTGTGCTCGCGCCAGTCTTTCATCTCTGTGTCTCTTGTTCTACTCTCTGGGATGTCTCCTCGATTTTATTTCCTAACTCTTCAACTGAATTTTTTCTCTCTACATTTATATTTTTAACCTCCAAGAGCTCTTTTGTGTGTTCTAAACTACCCTGTTTAAAGAGTGCCCGGTCCTCTGTCCTATCTCTCCTCTTTGGGGCCCTCCAGCCCCTGATTTGGGAGCTGCCTTCACGGTGGAGGCTTTTCTTGGCTGCGCGTTTATCTTTCCGAGTGTGCTACGAATGCCTGTCTGCCTGTCTCATGTGCTGCAGGGGACCCTGGGCTGCCCTGTGGGACACACACATGTGTATGATGGGATACCTTGGGGTCCCCAGGTATTGGGGTCTTTAGGTCTAGTGCAGACGTGTGGTTCCACTTCTCTAGGAATGGACCGTGTGTGGCGGGACATCAGGGTCTGCAGCAGGGCAGTGGACGGGGGCCTGGGGGGTCTTTTCTTTCGGGAAGCAGAAGTCTACTGAACCTGCTTTGGAGCTGGACCGTCACCTCAGTCCCCGGTGCCTGCATCTGTGGGGCCTGGTTTGGCTTCCCCAGGGACACGACTCCTTGATTCCCCCCTGCAGCTTGGGCAGTGGACTCTGGAGCAGGGAGCCCAGGCCCCCTGTGCAGACCCAGCCCAGCCCGTGCTCCCCCGCCCCGCGACCCCACAGGCACCTCGGCAGGCTCCGCGGGTGGATCTGTGTCCCAGCGGCTCCCTCTGCTCAGGGGGCTGCCGCGTTGGCCATCCCCCCCGTCGGACCTTGATCTCTCATCTCCTCTGCTGTCAGACTCATGTGGTTATACTTGTAAACATCTTTACTCCCGTTTCTGGAGGTGTAGAAACGTTTAACCAACCTCGGTACACCGTCCCACATGGGCACGTGTGTGGACCCGGGCACGCGGCCCTGGGTGATCGGAATCAGCCTGGTGTCGGGTCGCCTGGTGTGAGCTTGGTTCACGGCTGTCAACTTGATGGACACTGACCCATCATCATGTGATCTACTGTTGGATTTACTGCCTTCCTCCCATGAACTGGACCCGCAGATGGGATCTGTCTTGATGAAGCACACACGAGTCTGGGGACTGATCAGCAAATATGAAGTCGGGTGCCGTGGCCGCAGGGACAGCTGCCTGACAGCTGTAACTCCCAGCAGGAGTCTGGTCTTCAGGGCAGCCTGGCAGACAGACAGATGTGTGGGTGCTGGGATTGCAGGAGGGGTGACCTCTCGGAAGACTGTTGCATCCTCTCTGAGGGGAGTACAGACGGTGGAAAGGTGTGCAGAGCTGAAATCCTTCTGAGACACCTTCCCCGCCTGCTCTCTGCAAGGACCCCACATATCTGTGTTCCTGACGAGGCTCGGTAACACTCCCCACCTGGGATTTCCTCAGCTAGTGCAGGTTGACCAGATAAAATGCTCTCGTTTTAAATTAATTTTTAATTTTAATTTTAATTCATCTTTCATTTACTCAGTGCAATTTTTGATACCTTGTAGTTGCCATATTTATGATCTGTACATCTGAGGTGAGCGTCCTGTTATCCACTAACCCTTTCTGTGCTCTTAGCTTTGCCATTTAACTCTGCGGTGTCCAGGTGTTCCCGTAGGCTGGGCAGGGCTTGGGGGTGGGGTTTCCTCGTCGTGGGCTGGGCTTCCCTCTTCCTGGCGCATCTGGTACTTTTTCACTGGGTGCCAGACATTCTGAGTTTCACACTGTTGGGTGCTGGGTATTTTTGTTTTCCTAAATATATTTGTAAGCTTTGTTCCAGATGTGGTCAGGTTGCTTAGATACTCAGATTCTTTCCTTTCTGATTTTGGGGCTTCATTGGGCAGAACCAGATCCACTCTTAGTGTGCGGGTACTTCCGCCACAGCCCGGCTATCTGTTTTTCCTGTGCTGACGCGCAGGTGCGCCGGCATCCATGGCCTTTTTTGCTCTGGCTATTGGAGCTCTCTCGTTAAGGGGCAGAGATTGTCAAATTGGGTAGTAGAAAATCAAGACCCAACTTTATACTACCTAAAAGAAACTCACTTTAAATATAAAAGTGTAAGAAGTAAAAAGATGGACTAGATAAGCCATGCTAATTTTGATCAAAAGAATGCTGGAGTGCACATGTTAATATCATACAAAGTTGATTTCAGAGCAGAGAGTATTACCAGGGATGAAGAAGTTCCCCTCCTGTGACGGAGATGCCGACGGATTAGGAGGGCCTAACAGTCTCAACCGTTTCTACCCCGAATTTGAGCTTCAAGGTGCGTACGTGAAAACAGACAGGTAGTTTACATGGCAAACAGATGAATTCCCAGGTCGAGGTGGGGATACTCAGTAGTTGCTGGAACAGACAGAAAAGTGGCAGGGACGTACGGGACTGAGCAGCACCATCGGCGGCCCCGAGCTGATGGATGTCGGGGGACAGTCCCGGCGAGCACGGAGTATGCATTCTCCTCAGACACACAGAGCAGGTACGAGCCTGGGCCGTGTTCGGGGCCATAAAACAAGTCATAGTGAATGTGGAAGATTTCAGTCACGCATCAGTTCTCTGACCTCAGCGGGGGGAGCAAGAAACAAATAACAGAAAGATATCTGGGAAGTCCCCCGAAATACTTGGAAACGAAACACCATACTTCTAAACAACCCATGGGTCTGAGAAGCAATCTAAAGGGAAATTAGGAAGTATTGTAAACTGAGGGGCTCTGGTGGTAGAATGTCTGTCTTTGGCTTCGGTCATGATCTGGGTCCTGGGACCGAGCCCCGCATCAGGCTCCCTGCTCAGTGGGGAGCCTGCTTCTCCCTCTGCCTCTGCTGCTCTCCCTGCTTCGGCACGCACACGCACGCTCTCTCTCTCTTTGACAAATGAATAGACAAAATCTTTAAAAAAAAAAAAAGATTGTAAACTGAATGGAAATTTAAAAAAATCAAAATTTCTGGGATTAACTAAGGCCGTGTTTAGAGGGGAGTGGGGGGAAAAGAAATCCAAAAGCTACCTCTTTAAGATAGTCAAACTTGTATCCATAATCTATAAAGAACTCCTGCTGTCCAGTAAGAAGACCAGCAACCCAATTAAGAGACAGACAGAAGCTCAAGGCCATTGACACTAGCACTTGCCTTGCAAGTGGGCCAGGCTGGGAAGTCAGGGTCAGCGCAGAGGTAAGGAGTCATGCTGCTTCCAGCTGCCCTGGACATGATGTGTCGAGACGGGCACCCAGCACTGGAGTCCCCCTCCCCAAACCCAGAATCTCAGTCCAGTCTTAAGGAGAACATCAGACAAATCCTAATTGTGAGACAGAAAATTCCCGAGGCCTTCAGAGCTGTCGAGGTTATCAAACGCTAGGAAAGCCTGGGAAACTGTCAGCCAAGAGGAGCCTAAGGAGACGTCATGTGTGTCCTGGACGCTGGAGCAGAAGGGACATCAGGTAAAAACTAAGGGAGTCTGAGCACGGCACAGACTTCAGTTAGTAATATCATTATCAGCGTGGCTCATTAATTGTGACAAATATATCACATTACTGTACGTGTTAACAGGGCAAACTGGGTGCTGGGTGTGTGGGAACTCTCTGTACTATCGTTCTCCAAAAATTTTCTGTAGATTCAAAATAAAAAGTTAATTTCTGAAAGTGTGCAAAAGCTTTGAATAGCTATTCCAGCAAATAAGATGTAAAAATAGCAAGTAAGCACATACAGAGACACGTCACAGCCCCCTAGACGGTTGGAGTCATGAGAAAAGACAACAGCACATGTGGGCAAGGTCACAGAGAAATGCAAACCCTTGCTTGGCGCTGCTGGGGCTTTAATATGGTGCAACCACTTTGGAAAACAGTGTGGCGGTTTCCTAAGGAGAGAGCCCTAAGATACCACACAGCTCAGCAGCTCCCTCCCAGGCCTCTGCCCAGGGGGACAGGAAGAACACATCCACACATGGGTAGAGTAATTCAGTCACCAAAGACCCAAACTGGAAACAACCCAGATGTCCCTCAACAGGGAAAGGGAGATGCCGATCACGTCCATCCGCATGACAGGCCCCCCCTCCGTGGTAAGAAGGGACCGGCTGTTGGCACGCGTGACGGCACGGGTGGCTCTCCCAGGTACTGTGCTCAGGGATGGAAGCAGACCCTGCCTCCCCGGTTACTACCTGTTCTGTGATTCCATTTATACAAAATTCTGGAGAACACACGTGGATCTGTAAGAACAGAAAGTAGGTCAGCAGTTGTCTGGGGTGGTTTGGTGGGAGGGATTCCAATTATGCCGCCAGAGAGCTGTTTTAAAAATGGGTTGTGTTCATGAGGACACCTGTCTGCAGTGGCGATGTGGTGAGGGCACGTGGGAACCGCCTGCCCAAGGTCCCCACAGCCCCGCCCCTGTTGGAGGTAGGACGGGCCTGGGCCAGGTGGAGATGGACAGGCAGGACAGGGCTCTCAGAAGCGACAGGGCCTCCTCCTGGAGGAGAGCATCAGTGTGCTCTGCTGGCCCCTAGCCATGAGGGTGGAGGGACAGGGCCGGCTGCCCAGTGTCCGTCTATCCGTCTGTCCATCCATGGGAGAGGAAGGCAACGTCAGGTGCCAGGCCACCCGCGGGGCCTCAGAGCTGCTGTCACAGCTGTGGCACGGACGGCATCAGGAGCCATCAGTTTTCTAATATAGAACCGGCTTTACTTCCCTACAATGGACCCCACAGAGAACAGATTCTGTTTTCCTGTAGAATTCTGCAAGAAAGGCCAGCTTCCATTCCCTAAGCCCGCCACTGGTTTAGCATTTCCCACTGCTGCAGGGGAAGCTGGCCCACTGCTCTCTCTACGTGCCAATTTTTGACATGACTCTTGTGTGGATTTCACAAAAATAACCTGGGGAATTTCCTTCTTTTTTCTCCTTTCCAAGAACATTTTAAATATCATTGGAATTATCTTTCTTGAATGTTTGAAAGAATCCATCTGTGAATTCTTAGACACAGTTCTCCGTTTTTGACATTTTTTAGAAAACCTGCTTCATTCACGTTTTCGAACATATTAGGATATAATCTATTATTTTGTCGTATTAATGTCCTTTCAATCTGCAGCAATTTTCTATGCGTTTTTCCTACTTCTGGATGTCTTTATGCTTTCCGTCTTTTTGCCCTGAGCAGGCTGCCCTGAGCTGCAGACCTACACCTTGGATCCAGCCTGCCCATCCTCCTCAGCCCCTCCCGCTTCCTTGCTCTCCTAGGTTCTCTCCTTGGAGGCTCCAAGCCGAGGTGTGATTTGCTTTGTGTTCCTTAAGGACACAAGTGTTCGGAATCTATAGCATTTGCTGCCATGCCCCCAGGTTTTGCTGGGTCAAGGCCTCCTGGCACTGCTTCCAGACTTGGAGTAATCCTGGTTTCACTCCTATTTCCTAACTCATTCATTTTAGGGAGCTTTACAATGCCCAGGAGGTGGGGTTGTTCCCCAGGCCTTCTACTTGGGGCTGTGGGAGGTGTGGCCTTAATCCTGCTTTGCTACCGCATTGAGGTTATCTGTGCAGCCTGGTGGGTTTTTTTCAGACATAAGATTATACGTTGTTTTAAATTTATGCTTCTCTTTTTTATTGTCATAAAATATTCATAGAATAAAATGTGCAACTTTGATCGTTTTTAAGTGCCCGAGCAGTGGCCCATTGTTCAGTAACCGCCCCCACCGTCCACCTCCAGAACATCCTCATCTTCCTGGACTGTGCTCATCAAACGCTGGCTGCCCACGCCCCTACCCCAGCCCCCAACTCTCACCGTCCCCTTTCTGTCGCTGTGATTTGGCCTACTTGGGGGACCTCCTAGGTGTGGCCCCACTATACTTGTCCCCTTGTGTCTGGCAAATTCCACCCCCATGGTACTTTGAGGGTTCATCCCGGTGGTGGCGAGTGTCAGAATGTACTTCCTATCAAAGGCTGGGTGCTGTCCCTTCGTGTGGGCAGGCCACGTGTGTCCGTGCGTCTGTCCATCCGTGGACAGTTGGTTATTATGACTTGTGTTGTCTTCTGTTCTTTTGGGCATGTGCCTGGGAGAACACATGGTGACTCTGTGTTTAGTTCTGAGGACCTGCCACCCTTGGTGGCTGCACCAGTCTACACACGGGCTTCCAGTTTCCACACATCCTCGCCAAAGCTTGTTTCCTACTTTTTTTTTTTTTAAGATTTATTTATTTTAGCGACAGAGAGCATGAGCGGGGGGAGGGCAGACGCCCCACTGGGTGCAGAGCCCGACACGGGGCTCGATCCCACAACCCTGAGATGGTGACCGGATCGAGACCAAGGGTCAGAAGCTCGACTGACCGAGCCACCTAGGCACCCTTCTGTTTCTTTAAAACTGTTACTATTATTTTTTTTAAAGATTTTATTTATTTATTTGACAGAGAGAGATCACAAGTAGGCAGAGAGGCAGGCAGAGAGAGAGAGGGGGAAGCAGGCTCCCTGCTGAGCAGAGATCCCGATGCGGGACTCAATCCCAGGACCCTGAGACCATGACCTGAGCCGAAGGCAGAGGCTTTAACCCACTGAGCCACCCAGGCGCCCCATAAACTGTTACTATTATTATTTTTCAGTAGTCATGGGTGCAAAGTGAGGTCTCACTGTGGCGTAGAACAACATTTGGTTGCTTTTTGTAAACATTCTGTGAATCTGAAAAGGACGCGTGCTATTTTGTTCAAGGTTTAGGTTTGGTGTGAACCTGGTTTGTAACCTGCTGATCATTTTCTGTCTTTAAAAAATCGAGAGACGCAGGTGTGTTCGCCTGTAGGCCTTTCTCTGGTGGCTTTCCAAACAAGGCAGTTTGACATTCATTTGCCAGCACCCGGCTCTCAGAGTGCACGGTGGTCCCTCACGCTCACGACCACCTGAGGCTCCCTGACCTGGGTGCAGCGTGGCCACGTGCCTGTGTCGCCAAGATGTTTGCTGGGGCCGCTGCCGAAGCAAACAGCCTGCGGACGTGTGTTCTACAGGGAGGAGTGCTTGTTTTATTTATTTTATTTTTTTATTTTTAAAAGATTTTATTTATTTATTTGACAGATCACAAGTAGGCAAAGAGGCAGGCAGCGAGAGAGGGGTGGAAACAGGCTCCCCGCCAAGCAGGGAGCCTGACTCGGGGCTTGATCCCAGCACCCTGAGATCATGACCCAAGCCGAAGGCAGAGGCCCAACCCAGTGAGCCACTCAGGTGCCCTGGACTGTTTGTTTTAATAGGACCGTTGTGGAGGGAGGGGGTCGCGGGGTCGAGGCTGGGGGTGCTCTCAATGTGCTGAGAACTGTCACATTGTTTGCACAAACCGCTGGCCTGTCCCCGGAGGCAGAGAGGGCTCGTGTCCCCAGCACTCCCAGCGGGGCACACATCAGGTTCAGAACGTCTGCGGTCTGGTGACCCGGTGCTGTCTGCAGCTCTCTGTCCCTGGGATTCCTGGGGAGCGGGCATTTTCCCTGCAGCACGCGGGTCAGGTCTTCTCGGACAGCTCAACTGCCTGAGGAATCATGATTTGGTCCCAACCCAAACAAAGGAAGGAGGGAGAGTTGGAGTTTTGGCGGGAGGTCCCCAGAGTGCACAGGCGGGCGGCAGCTTGGCTGTGTCAAGCAGCCTCGTTGCGGTAAGCCTACCCTTCAGGAATCCATAGTCTGCAGAGCCTGACACTTAGGAGAGGTTCGCTCTCTCTGTTAAATGTATCCCTGATCATTTGCCGTCTCTGTAATTACCGTGGGTAGAACATTGTCCCATTTGTGTCCCAGCCTGTTGTTGACTGGATGGTGCTAGCGAAGAACTCCTATCTACAAATACCTCATCTAGCCATTCTGCCGTATTCTCTGATGAGCTGTGGTAGGTTTTCCCCGGATGCCGTGAGCTCTTTATCAAAGTGACCGTGTCACCAACAAAGGAGGTGGGCAGGGGGCGGAGAGAGGACTTGGTATCTTCATGACACTCATTTTATTTTCTTAGGACATTCAGTGGAACTCCAAGGCCCTCTCCTACAGAGGGTGCGAGGCCGCCTGTGTCCCTCCATCCCTGCAGCCAGAGGCAGGGCAGAGGGACCCAGTAGCAGCTGAGACCCATGTCCTGACTGTCCTACAGGGGCGGGGGTGGCAAGACCTCAGGGGGTGTGGTTTTAGTGTTAATGGAGCCTAACTGATTAATATTTCCTTTAAGTTCATGCTTTTCGTCACCTATGTAAGAGATCTCTGTGTAAGTCAGGCTCGCTCACAGAGACTATTCCCTTATGCCTTCTTCTAGAAGTTCTGTAATTTTAGCTTTTGCAGTTAGGTCTATGGTGGTGCTTTGTGTAAGGAGTGAGGTAAGGGAAGAAATCTACTCATGTACTTACTTGCATGGGGTTATCTAGTTGTCGTGCTCCCTGTGAGAAAACTGTCCTTTCCTCATTGAGTTATTTTTGCATCTTTGTCAAAAAAAATCAGCTGAACGTATATGGGTGGGTCCATCTCTGGGCTCTGTTCCGTCCCATCGACCCGTATGTCCCCTCCGTTGTCCATACCACACCATCTTGATTATAGGAAGTCTTGAACTCAAGTATGTAAGTTCTCTAGAACTGTTCACCCTTTGCAAAGATGTTTTGTCTATTCTAGGTCTTCTTCCATTTCCACATGAATGTAGAATCAGCTGGCAAATTTGCTCAAAAAAGCCTGCTTGCATTTCCTTGGGATTGCACTGCACATACAGACCAGCCCAAGGAAGGCTGACGTCCCAGCAGCCGTGTCCTTGAACATGGTACATCCCTCCATTCACTCTGGTCTTCTTTAATTCCTCTCAACAGTTCTGTGGCTTTAGGTAAAGAAGACTTGCACATCTATTAAGAACAGAGGCATAGATATTTTATGTTTTTGTCAGTATTTTTAATGGGATTATTTTAAAATTTCATTTTCTAATTGTTGGCTGTTCGTATATAAAAATCCATTTATTGCTTATTAATCTTGTATCTGGTGACCCTGCTAAGTTCACATATTGGTTCTAGCAGAGGTTTTGTGGACAGTCATGTCGTTTGTTAATAAGGGCAACTTCTTCCCTATCAACTTTCATGCCTTCTCTTTCTTTTCTTGCCTTAGTGCGGGGACTAGGTCCTTTAGTGCAAAGGTGAGTGGGATCGGTGAAAGGGAGCTTCCTTTGCTCACTGCTGAGCCAAGAGAACAGTGTTCAGTATTTCATCTCGGACTAGGACCTGAGCAGTAGAGTTTGCTGAGATTTTATCTGTGGCTGAGTGCATGATACATTTCTTTTAAAATTTTAG
>RCUC01071555.1:0-19938 GCA_003697995.1 Taxidea taxus jeffersonii
GAGGGGACAGGAAGCCTCCAAGCTTTTGTGAGGGACTAGAATTAGGAAGGCAGAGACAAAATCCCTGTTTTAGTTAGCACCATGGCTGAAAGATGAGAGAGTGCATGTAGAAGTGTGAATGCAGGTGTATTTCTCCAAAGCCCCCTCTCATCTGCAGTGGTTCTGCCGGGACTCTGGTATCCTATCTGTGACTCATGTCATTCCCTGGGCCCTGAGCTTTGCAACCATTTTGGAAGCTGCAAGCTGGAAGTTGGATACAAGCAAGTAACTTTTCAGAGTATTCTTGGGAGATAGGTACACAAATCCCATTACCGGTAAAGGGATTTGTGGGCATAACTTCCCTGCAGTGCTTTGAAAATTCATTCCATTCAGTGTATTGCAATACAGTGGGTGGGGGTGGGAATAAGAGAGATCACTTCACCAAGGCTGGTTTGAAAGGGATTTTTTTTAACGCCTTTAGATTTAAATTTTTTAAACTCCTTTAAGACTTAAGGCATTACCGAGAATGTTATCCCACATGGTTTTGTTTGTATCTCTTCTTTTAGGCAGAAGGTAATTTTGGCACTGAGAGCCTTCCTGAAAAGGATACCATTAACCCCCTGCAGAAGACCCCCTCCTCTTTGAGGAGAAAGCACCGTACTCTACCACATCCCCAAAGGCTGATGAGCAAACTGACCAAGGAAAAAAGTCACCAAGCATATTGATCGTTAGCCGGCCTGACTGCAAACTGGGGCTGCCAAACAGACTTATTTTCTATTGACATTCGTGATTCCTTTAAGTTAAATGGCAAGCTGGTCGCTGACCAAGAACCGAGGTTTATTAGAAGACTAATGACTGCTTACAGAGGGAGGTGTCTATTGCCGAGTGAGCCCTGACAATATTTAGTTGGTAATTCTGTAGCCCACTGCCCTGTTCAGTCTTGACTAAGGAGTGGTTCGCTTAGAGAATTCGGGGCCCAATTGGCACCAGTGAGGACCCTGAGTAAGTCACTAGCAGGATAGTATAGGGGTTGGGAGCTCTGTCTCTGCAGCTACAAATGTCGGGGTTTAAATTCCAGATTTCCCAGTTACTGGCTGTCCATCTTGAGCAAGTCACTCACCTCCTTGAGCTTCAGTTTCCTTATCTGTAATGTAAATTACATTATCACATCCCAGAGTGAGAGTGGAAATAAATGGGCTTTCATCCTCTTTAGAATCTTCCAGAGCCATCTGATCTCTCCCAAATACAAGGCAAAGCCTCTCCAGGGGTACCCAGTCCCCACCAGCCCCCTTCCCCACCACCCTGCACTCTCCTTTCCCACTGACCCCACTCCAACCTCAAACACGGTTCCCCAGATGTCGGCCTGAATCGCCTTCTCACTTCCTTCCGGCCTTGGCTCAGTCCATCCACCCTTGACCAGTCTACATCTAAACAGAAAAACTTGCCGTTTCTCACCCCCATGCCCTGGCATCCCCCACCCTATTCATGCTCTGCTTTTCACTGGTATGAGTGGGGTTTCTATGTCTCCCTCTAGAATGTAAGAGCAAGGAACTTTGTTAACTGCTTTATTCCCGGACCCTAGAACATACCCGACACACAGTAGGTGTTCAAGAAACATTTGCCAAATGATAAGTAATGAATAAATGATGCAATTAACATAATTAGCCCAATCCCTGGCACATTGCCAAAATAAATGGTAATTGTCACCATCATCATTGAGTAGGCTCATTTGCATGTGTTAATTTTCACTACTGCTAGCAAAAGTGCCTTTGCAGATTGCCTGTGCAAGTTCAGGGTGAGCATTTGTGCCTCTGAGTCCTGATTATTCCACTGTGGTTCTCTCCTCTCAGCAGTGGCACTTTTGGAATTGGCTACACTTCCCACGGGAGTCCTGGCACTGTTGTCTAAATTGGCTGCTGCGGGGCGGGGGCGGGGGACGGGGAGCCCCAGCTCCCCGTCTCTGAAGGAGCTTTGCCATGGTCTCTGAGGACCTTGTGGATCTGGCTGCATGCTGAGCCACAAGAACCAGCAGGCAAGGCTCCCTCCTCCTGTTTCCTGAGCCCTGCTTGGCCTCCAGGCTTCCATTTTCAAAGAGAAAGCCCAATCTCTTCCTCCGGTTATGTATCGACAAGTCTGATCTTTAAAGACACCCCCTGCTCCTGGAGGCCTGCTCAGCAAACACGGAGCATCCGTGGCCCCCGTGTTTGCCCTCTTTGACAAGCAGGGGCTGAGCAGCTCTCTGGGAAGCTCTGTTGACATATTGATTGACTCTCTTGTCAGGTTGATCCTCTGCCATCCAATGAACATGGAAGGTTCTAAGTGGCACCCAGCAGGGCCCACACATACCCTAATTACTATTTCAGACAGCCCCCATTCCAAGCTTCCCCTTTTCAGGGTCTAACATCTCTGGTCCTCCAGTTGCTGGGGGATTCTGGTACCTGCTAGCAACCCTTCCCCCTGAATCTTCCCTTCTTCTCCCTTGGGGTATTTCTCCTAGAGCCCATTCGGCACAAACACAGGCCACCTTGCTAAGGAAATACCACCCGAACTCCAAGTGGGTCTGTTTATTATTCTTGCCGAAATCTGGGATCTGTGTGTGGTCTGTCCACCCTGCCTTGGTTCACTTTCAACATTGATGAAAGTTCTCTCCACTGAGCCAGAGGGATACTTGCAGGGCTTGGCTGACTCTCTCGTGTTTTTAGTGGCTGATTTCCTAGCTGCCACCTGGATTACACGAACTTCCACCTGGAACTCTTCCCTGTTCCATCCTTGCTGACCCATGGAGCCCCATTGTTCCATCAGAGGGTCTCTCTGGAGCAGCACCTGCCAAATCATGATAAATTGTGCGTTTTGGCTGTCAGTGGGGGTGAGTCCCGTGAGGGAGAGGACCTCCCAAACTCATTTCACTTCTGACCCTAGGATAGTCTGAACAGGACCTTTTGGGGAGGAGCTGCTAGAGCATTTGTGGGGAGCAAGAGAGGGGGCCACCCCTCTCTCCAAGAGAGTCTCGTTGCATCCAAGGAGTCTCATTGGAGAAAACGTAAGTTGAGGAGGCTGGCGTTCACCCAAAATCTGGAGACTTTCTAAGTCTGAATCTGAGAGTGGATCACAGCTGGATATTTAATGACATAATATTTAAAGAGCTATTTGTGTTGTTGCTGTTCATAGAAGCAAATGTAGTGACCCTAAGTATGGAGCGGTCCTAGCTTTTCCTGGCTGGTTTTCAGAAAGGATCCTGACTGAATACATAAATAACTTGAAGGGAGGAATGCACAGATGCCTGTTGTGTAGACATGGGAGGTCCGACTCTGCTTACACGGTAGTCCTTCCCTGCAGTTTTGTTTTCTGAGGTTCAGCGGTCTGGAAGCCCGTGCTGCTCCTACTGATGCGTGGTCAGAAGGTCTATAGTAGCTAACTGCTGTGTCACAGTGCCCACACCATTCACCTCACTTCGTCTCATCACGGAGACATTTTATTGGCTCATACCATCCCAAGAAGACGAGTGAGGACAGCATAGTGAGATACTTTGAGAGAGAGAGAGGCCACCTTCACACACCTTTTATGACAGTATATTCTTATATGGTTCTGTATTATAACTAGTTATCATCATAATCTCTTACTGTGCCTCATTTATAGATTAAACTTTGTCATAGGTGTGTATATAGTGTTCGGTACTGTCCACGGTTTTAGGCATCCACGGGGGGTCTTGGCACGTATGCCCCGTAGGTAAGTGGGGGCTGTGGTGAGTGAACGTCTCAGTCAGGGAGGTCTCAGCCATGCTGTTAAAACAAAGAACCCCAGACTCTGAGTGGCTTATGGCACTAACAGTTTATTTCTTCACTCCTGCTGTGTCCTCTCATGGGTCAGCCACAGCTCAAAACTGAACCATGGCTGACCACGTGGCAGAGGGCAAAAAGGCATTACAGAGTTTGTGATGCCGGGTCATGTGGCCACATCTGAATCCAACAAGAGGAGGAGGTGTACCCCCTCCATGAAGGGGTGCTAAATATAGAAGACAGTCACTCAGCAACCACAGTGTGGTGATCATTGAATTTCAAGAAAGAGACAAAGTTTGCCAAGATCCCATTGCAAACCAGAATTTGTACCCAGATCACTGTGAAATACGAAACGGATAACTACTTCCCACTGTAATCTCCCTCTGACTCTGAAACCCCCGGGGGATCAAACCTCATAGTCAACAGTTTCTTCATCTGTGAAATGGGGATAGGACAGTACCGTCCTGAATGTAAGCTGTGAATCTTGATGAAGATGATCTCTGCAGAGTGTCTCCTATGCTGCTGGCCAGAAGCAGGGTTCGGGGATGGGCAGCAGGCCTTGAGAGACCCTCCTCTGTGCAGACTTGTCCCTATTGCTGCCAGCGCTCTTGTATGCCACCCTTCACACCTCTGTGTGGTGGGTTTTTGATTTGTGAGAGTACAATGTCCTGCAGTCCAGCCCCTCATATCTGCCCCCAGGTGTCATTATCTATCCTAATAAACATTTATGGAGCCCCTCCTAGATTCGAGACCCTCTGCTAGATCTCTGGAGGGAGATGCTTGACCTCTCCCAGCCCTCAGCAGCCATTACTCCACCTGGAAAGGGAAACCTTTTCAGAAGGCGAAGGGAGAGATGGTTGGAGGGAATGGATTTCTCAGCCCCAGCCATAGAGCAAATCAGTAGCAGAATAAGAAATAGATTTCTCATTAGTCAGGAAACTCATTTACTTCACAGCTCCCCCTGGGTCCTTATCCTAAGGACACTTTCGTCCATTGCCCTAGGCCAGAAAGATATTCCCATTTTCTTCCTCAAGAGAGAAGGAATAGCTGATCTAGGGCAAAAAAAAAAAAAAAAAAAAAAAAGTACAAACAAAAGCCTATTTCAGACTCCCTCCCAAAAAACAAAAGAAGGTGGTTATACCCCTGATATAATTCTCACTTATTTACTTAACGTTCAACTCAACAACAGAAAATATGCCCAAACTTGAGTTTCATTTTTGTTGCCTCACTTCTGCTAGGACGACAGAGCTTACACTCCGTAGATCTGGCTTTTCCCCTTTTCCCATCTCCCTCTCACTTTCTTATTTTTCTTTTCACTTCTGGGAGCTGTCTGAGCAGTTACTTGTAAACTCTGACCCTCACCCTTCTCACCCCGTCTCTAGTTTTCTTGTTCTCAGAATACTTTTTTTTTTTTTAATTTTTTAATAAAGAGCTGCTCTGGAATCCAAAACAAAAAGGGAAGGGCTAGCATCTCCGGAAGCAGAGAAAACACAGTTTCATGAATGCTCTCTTTCCATGCAGCAAGATGAGGGTTTTATCTCCATGCTGTCCTCTCAAAGTTGATGGTCGAAGCATGTTCCTGGGGTATTAGAAGAGGGGAACAACTCTGAAAAGAGATATCACACTCATGGGGCACCAGGGAGGCTGCCGTTCTTGCCTAACAGAACCCCACTTCCTTCTGTAGATGCGAAAATCCGAGCTTTGGTAGGTCTGAGCCCCAGCCGCGCCTGCACCTGTCCAAGTCTGTCTTAAAACACTGGAGACACTCATCCCCCCACCCCACCCCCCGCCGTAAAAAGCCACCCCTCCACTTCAGCCACAGACTAGCTCCAGGCAAGCCCCAAGAACCCAAGAGCAACATTAAAAAAGGAATCCTTCTTTTTTTTTTTTTAAAGATTTTATTTATTTGTTTGACAGAGAGATCACAAGTATGCAAAGAGGCAGGCAGAGAGTGGAGAGGAAGCAGGCTCCCCGCTGAGCAGAGAGCCCGATGTGGGACTCGATCCCAGGACCCTGAGATCATGACCTGAGCTGAACGCAGCAGCTTAACCCACTGAGCCACCCAGGCGCCCAAAAGAGGAATCCTTCTTAAATAGCTAATTCCTTGGCTTCCTTCACCTGGTAATTACAAATCAGAAGCTATCGTTATCTTGAAGCAGCCATGATTAGTTCTCATTTCCTGACCTCTGTACAGTTTTCACTGTACAGAGAAATATGTCACTATTTGAGGCAAGGGAATCCGGTCTCTTCAAGTGAGTGACCTACATATAACGGATAACCTGCAGGAGAAAATTAGGTGTTACCTTGACAAAAACTGTACAGTAAATGTCACTTATTCTTATTAGTATTTATCATCTCAAAGAGTTGCCTTGCACTTCAAAGTAATGTATGGGGGGGCGGGGTGTGGTTCTGCGATGGGGAAGTATGTAAGAAAAAAGCAGACATGCACCCAGGGACTACTTGGCACCTTAATCTGCCGCCATCAATCTGAGCTGTATTGTTTGAAGATAGGTTTTTAACCTTAATAGAATGCAGCCTGACTTTAAGTGGTGGGAGGCATGCAGAATTAATTGCTGTGTGAACAATTTCCTAAGCATTGTTAATTGCGTTTCCTGTGGTTAATTGTTTCTCCCATCCCGCATCATACTCAGAACCTTTCCCTGTCAACAGCCCTTTCTCTCCTGCAGTCCCAGAACCCTAGTCGCAGCATCAACCTGTGTCCGGATGAAATGCCAGACAGATGGGGTGCTGCCCCCGTTGTTGTCTGAATAGGCAAGATGCAGGGGAATGAACTCCTTATTTATTTGCAAATGAAGCATGTCTTAGATAGGGACTTTGAAAGAATATAGGTGTTTGGGATTTGCCTTTCCCTCCTGGTCAAGAACTCACCCAGAACCATGGGAGATAGGGGGAATCGAACTTGCTAAACCACTGGGGTTGTGGGGAGCTGGCACAGGGTGACGAGGAAGACCAGAAGGGTGGAAGGAAGTCTGTGTTTGGAGGTGTACTGTGCATGGGGAAGTAAAGCAAGACAGACAGGCTTGCCTTCTTAGCACAGCGCCTTTGTGCTCGGCCTCATTCCGTCCCATAGTGTAGTGCAGGTGTGGGCGCAGGGTGTGAGAGAGAAGAGAGTGTAATAGTACTATTTTCCGGAAAGGGCCCTGTTCCACCACCACCACTCCACCAAGCTTTTCCCACAATGGGCTGAAAGGTATGCACTTAGCAGGAAAAGCAGTTGGAAAGCTTGGAATGGAAAGGTGAGCTTTCAGCTGGGTCTGACACTACCTGCCGCATTGCTAATCCACGGTAGCTACGGTCACACCTGCAGACAGGTCCCATTTGGCTAGACCAATTTTGAAACCGATTTATGTTTTGAGTAGCTTGGGTGAAGCTATCCTTGCCAGTGCCCCCGGACCACCAGTCTATCAACAACCGCATCTACACTGCAGGAGAGGCTGGACGTGGTGGAGCAGAATCCTTGACAGTGACTCCAAAGGGACATTCCCCCTCCTTGGTAGCACCATTCAGACAGTCTGATCTAGGGTTTCTCTTACCTCCCCCGCCCACCTCCCGGACCCTCTCCCCCAAGACAGTGAACAGAAGCCCAGGGAGAGGAGTCCTAACCACCCAGATCTACTGGCTTTCTGTATTTGGCTAATCCCCATGGCCCAGGGCAAGCCGGTTTTGAACTGCAGCTTCCTTAAATGGCAATCACTTGGCAAAGGCACCTGGCCCTCCCCCCTTGACATTTGCATTGCTGAATTATCTATTCATATTTTCATTACTTTGTCTCTCCTGCAGCAATGCATCTGCTCGGACTCAATTGGCAACTGCAGCCGGCAGACGGGCACACCTTTAACAATGGGATAAGGACCGGCTTACCAGGAAACGATGATGTGGCAACAATGCCATCTGGAGGCAAAGGTGAGGTTACAGCTGCTGCTTGCCCTCTTGAGGTCACGGGAAAATTCAGAGCTCCCGCCAATGGGTTCGGGTTTTCTAATCCAAATCTTGGAAGGTACGCGAAAGGGAAAAGAAACTGGGGGTGGGGGGGGGCAAAATCGTCCCTTTTTGCCACTGTTCAAAGCTGTTTGCTGTTCCTGTTAGCTGTGTTTGGCTGCAGTCACTGAGTTGGCACGGTGCCTTCTCAGTGCCATGTCCATACCTGTGCTATCTGGAGTGACTTGAAAGCCTCCCAAGGCCCTGGCAGCAGCAGCAGCAGCAGCAGGAGAAAGTCCTGCCTAATCACGAAAGCCAAGAGCAGCAGGCAGCACACGCCACTAGACCAGAGCCCTCTCCCCAGAGGAGAGATGCAGCCTCCCCAGGGAGGAAGCGCTGCCTGGCATGAAAGAGATTCTGAGCTGTTCCCTTTGGGAGAGAATAGAAAAGAGTTTTGACAACTGGGGAACAAAGCTGCTCTTCTCAGAACAGTAAAGGGGGCCATGGAAATGTTTATTGAAGCAATTAAGCAACTGTATTCTTGCAGGAAAAAAAAATAGGTGCTAAGAAGGAAGGGAGAAACAGGACTGTGGGGAGGCAGGGAAGTAGCAGTTAATAAACCTCAGCAGCCTCCCGACACCCGGTGGGCTGTACTTGATTCCCAATGGAAATCACCAACCTGTGAGGTGGTACGGAAGGGCTTCTTCAAACACAGGTGCTTCCATTCTGCCTCTTTGCACATCTGGGCAGTTGGCCCCCACATTTCTGAAAATACCCCACAAAGGTATTTCAGAGACAAGAAAGGGAGGAATGTTCATTGGGCCCCTGGTGTGTGCCAAGCTTAGCATTTCCTGCCTTCAGCAGCTTTAACCAGAGGGAATTGTCTCAGGGAAACTGAGGCCCAGGATGTTTTAGAAACTCACTCCAAACCAAACACGTAGGCAGGTACGAATTTCAACTCAAGTCTGTGCCTTGTGCATCTTTGGGCAAGATGTCGGCGCTTTCCTTAGCGCAGTCGTTTTCCACAGAGAAGTTTCTAGAATTCATCTTCCCCCAGAGGTGTACGTGAGTCATCCTGAAATGCTCATGGTGCTTAAATTATTCTCCCCGGAGTTGTCCTAATGGTTTTGAGTGTGACTTTTTTGTCTTTTTATCTAATCTTTAAGAATCACTTTATTCATCTATCCTAATCATAATACTAAATTACCTTTAAGTAAGCATGAAAAAGTTTTATCTGAGGATGAAATTCTATGCCTTCCTTTATCAGGTAACTATAACTAGACCTAAAGATGGAGAGTGTATTTTGCCTTAATGGACCATGTTCTGCCTTAACTGACCAAAAAGCCTGGAGCCGGATTTGTTGGCCTCCTATGTGCTGTCCGTCCCACTCTAGTACTTGACACCATCTGCAACTCCCGTTTCCTTTATGACAGTGGTCCTCCGCGGGACGTTTTGGACCCCAGGGGACACTGGGCAAGTAACTGAAGACTTCTTTGGTTGTCCCAATTAGAGGAGGTGAAACTGGCATTTAGCAGGAGAGGATGAGCTGCAGTTCAACATCCCGCATGCATAGGACGGCCCCTCAGCCAAGAGCGATCCGATCCTGCCCAAGAGGTCCATAGTGCTGCTCTTTGAGAACCGCAGCTTTAGAGGGTCTCTGCTTTGTTTGATCCATGAACGCCCTTTAATCTGCAAGTCAGCAGCGCCGTGTCCTTTGAGAAGAATGCAGGACACACATTTGAAAGTGAATGTGCATATTCGCTCATCAGGCCCAGGGATGTATTTCATACATGTCTACATTCTGAAGTTACACACAAATGCTTTTTAAATAGCATCCCTTACCAAAGAGAGTCGCTGATAGGCATTAACTTCCGTAAATTAAGGTCAGCTGCTCTGCGCATCCGTGATTAAGCTGTGTTTCCAACTGCCACCCCCACCTGGGCATCCCACACCAGCAGGACGGTAGATTCCTGCAGAGAACAAGTCCTAACTAAGAGTAAGGTGTCTCTGAATTAACAAATGAAGAAACACTTTCCATGGTGTGTTTGGAAAAGACCACAATTTTCCCCCTCTGATGCAACGTGCTCTCGAAAATGTTGTGTAAGTCATATAACATCACCAGTTCTTTTCCAAATGAGTTATGAGACAGGGAAGTGGTGGCCAAATTGTTGTCCAATGAATTTTGTCAATAGGATTCTTAGGAAAAAGTGTGAGAATTTAAAATTGCTTAAACTTGAAAGAAAACTGGGAACATCTCCTTTCTGAACACCAAAATAGTACTCTTCCTAAGACTGGAGATAGCAAATCTCTTAAGCTGTTGCAAAGTTTGGTTTAAAAAAATAACTAGAAAGGTTTTCATTTTCTCACACCCACTTACATCTTTTTTTAAAAGTGACCTCAGGTTTCTGTTTCTCTATGCAGGGTCCTCCCTCCTCCCCACTCCTCAATTCTATACATTTAGATAACCTGAATCAATTCCAATCGACTAGTTTTCCTGTGTTGCAAAGAGACAATCAAGATATATTGGCAATAAGTTAATTAAATAACACCCCCTTCATTTTTTTGTGGTATACAATAATCCTTCACTTCGCTAATGTTTTAATCAAGATACACCACACATTGCCAGGGAGGTTAATCTTATTAAGCAATTACTGGGTAAGTATCCAGCAGAAGCAAATTAAAATGTAAGCAAAACAAGGGTATGTGAGTTCCAGCTAAGATGGCACATCGATAGAGATTTCATTACTTGGTCTTTAGGAGTGTTTACATTGCTCAGATTTAGAAAGGAGCCTAATAGACAGGGCAGCCTACACACTCTGATACGTTAGTGGAAACAAAGCACTTGATTAATTAGTTAGGAGAGTATGTTCTTTGGGCTTTGTCTTCCCTTTTCCATTTGTTGTTGTTCATCGTTTGTTTTTTTCTCTGTTCTCTCTTTCAATTAAACCTTCACGTGGTTGGTTTGGTGGTTGGGTTTCACCTAAAGAAAAGGGAGCCCACAGTCTGCCAGAATCACTCACCATCTCGAGTGTATTTCTATGTTAAAAGGAATGAACTCATACATCTTCATTACAAGAGCACAGAGCACTTTTTCTATAGATCTGGGATTAGATAAGCCTTGAGAACGAAGATTCAATACAGTGTTCTGACCTGGTCAGATAACATAAGGGAATCCGGTTTGATTGGCTAGGCCCAGAGGCAAAGACTATAAGAGCTTTTAAAGGGCATATCCTATGTAGCCAATTTGTGCACTGATCTTAAGAAAGAATAAACTCCCAAGTAGAATTTCATGGATCATTCTCAAAACCTATCACTCATTTTAAATTCAAGGTGTCCTCTATATCAGGGGTCAGCAAATAACATCTCTGGAACCAAATCAGGCCAGCCATGTATTTTTGCAAATAAAGTTTTATTGGAACACAGCCATGTTCATTCATTGCCTATGGCTGCTTTTGCACTACCACAATGGAGCTGAGTAGATGCAATAGAGACGAGATGGCCCACTAAAGCCTAAAGTCTTTGTTACCTGACCCATTATGGAAGTTTGCCTGCTGCTCCGTATCATTTGCAAACCCATTTCTATTTTCCTTGGACTGTTCCGCAATAACAAATTATAGGAGATGAGGCAAAAGAGGCCAAACTCCCAATATATCAGCCTTTCCTTCTTGACCAAGTGATGGACATATTTTTGGTAACATTCCGTCGACAGGTCCTCTGTAATAGAAGACTCTAGAGTTGGTCCAACTGGTTGCAGCTGCCAGCTCCATCACTCAGCTGCATGAACACAAGCAGGTCATGTGTCCTCCCTCAGCCACCCGTTCCTCATCTATAAAACGTACCTCTTACCCTCTTGGCATCCAGTATAAGTGAGATGACGCTTGTAAAACACAGTGTGTGGTTATCAGGGGCTTAATAAGAGATTCATGAATATTAGTTATCACTGACATCATCACGCTATCTCCCTGTTGCTCCATTTAACAAGCATCCCCAGGCTGCCACTTCTTATGAGGTGTTGTATTTTCCAAAGGTGAAGGCTGCCTTCAGAATGTCAAGATACACCATTGTTCCGCTCCATCTTTTTCCTTCACTTTCTAAGAATTAGAACAAACCCAGATGTGAAGACTTGTTCCCAAACATTTGCTTGATGAGGTCAGTGGGAAGCAAGACTTCCCCTTCAAAAGGGCCAATGTGCAAAGCAAGCTGGCCCGTCCCCCATAGCATTATTGTCTCACTGCAGCTCGTGTTCCATCACTGCCAGCCTGTCTGTTTTAAGCCCCACCATTCTCGGTTTATAACTCAGCTGTAAACATTTATTTGTGCCTGGAGCACATTTCTTTCCTACCCTTTGAAAAAAAAATCAGAATTTCCAGATGGTATGCAAGTTGGAAAAAAATGGCAAAGACTGTTATTCTGTTTAGAAACATGTTTTTCTACACTTGCCCTTTCAGCAAAAACTTCATAATGATTTTTACTAGTTGGCTTAATGCTTGGTACTAGGAGCCAGATTAGCAGGGAGGTTGGTAATTCTTCCTCTGGCTCTTGTCAGCCTCTCAATGAACACAGCCCAGGGTTTCAAAATGATCACTTCCCTACATGGGGCTTTTTCAAAGTCAGTGAACTTCCCAGAAGGGCGAGAGGTGGTTATGTTTGAGCCAACCAGCACAATACTGCACGTCTACTGGCAAATAAACCAATAGCCCACGTACCAGTGCAACAACTCCCATCATTTTGGAAGCCATCTTACGCTCCCTTTGTTACAGATGAGGATTGCTTAAGTGCCTCATCTTGGTGATTTCGGCCTCTCATTGTGACCCACCACCCCCTTCTAAGTTGTATAGTTTCTATTGAACATGACATCCCTGTGGCTTGACATGTGTAATAATAGCCAGATAATCAATTTCCCTCCATAGTGCATTAGTCCTCACTTGTGTTGGCACGTTTCTCTTTCAGAGTTGACCTGTACACCACAGAGGGCTCTCTGCTGTGTGCTTGGATGCACACCTCTTTGCGTATCTTGTACTTACCCCAGCATCTGGAAAGCAGTGAGCGTAGTGGTTAGATATGTGGATTCTGGAAATAGTCAGACATGGCTTCCGTCCCGGCCCCACCACATAAGAGCTGTGTGACCTTAGGCAAGTCACTGTATGTCCATGGTCCTCTAATCTGAAAACTGGAAAAATCCTAAAGGTATCAGGAGCAGTAACCACTCAGTAAATTGTAGCTGCTATAAATAACACTAATAAACCGAACTACAAAATTAATGCAGAATCATGTTCAACCAAGTGGTCAGATATATAAATGACTGTTAACACCCTTAGTGGCAAAGAGTTGGCCATTTTTATCAAAGGTGACAAATTGGGATTTCAAAAGATGTAGAGGCCACATGTAGTCCCAAGCGCTGAAAGATTTTATAAAAATCATTATTGCTGTGCGATGTCGTGAATACATCACGGGAGCAGTGAACACTCAGGATAGAAATCTATTCCTGAAGAACAGGCAGCCAGCAGCAGGGTGAAGGCTGATGGGCTGCTGATGGCTCAGACGAGCTCTAGTGTAAGACAGTGAATCTAATGTCCTTAGGAGAATCTTTTTGCCTATCTCTTGGTTAAACAGAACCCTCAGATGGTTGTCCTGATTCCCAAATAAATGGAAACGAGGTATAATGACTGAAGCAATATTCTGAATTCAACTTTATTTGCAATAGATAAAACTATGTGAGGCAGAATAATCTGTAAGGCAGATTTATGCCAAGGTGCCTCTGGAGCTCGGTTAAGTTTAGGAAGTATTAATATGAGGCTTCATTTCCCTGGTATGACTATGAGTCCATTCCTGTTATCACTTGTTTGGGGAATAGTCTTGCTGTTTCCATAAATGAATTACGGCAACATTTTCTGAAATGATTAGCTCCTAATGTGGCTATGGAAGGCTGTCGTTTTGCTTGACATCAGTCTTATTTAACTGGTTGGAATTTTAGGTACATGTTTCTGAAATAGGCAATAGCTTCACATTTACATGAGCAATCTTCCGTGGAGTTATAGAGGTAGCTTAGCCTGCAAAATTGATCATTAGAGTGTTCCCTCAAAAATCCCAGAAATCTCATCTTGAAGCTGGAGATAAACCAGCCAGGACCATCATGAAGCACCTGCTTCTTAGGGCCAAATGGTCATCATGTCCACATTTTGTCCAGCTCCTAGGTAGGGAGCAAATTTTGTCAGGGAAGCCACAGTTCAGGGAGATAGAGGCGGGACTCTGTGCTGCTTGTCAGGATGCCGTGCTCAGTCCCTACCCAGAACCCAAGGGTAGGGGCCAAACTTTCGGTTGGTGATTGCGGAATGGCTGTTTAAATCTCCTCCTGATGCCACCAGTCCCAGCCCACACAGGGTCCAGGGGACCTTGCCCTGCTGTCTGGACAAAGGATCATGGGAGTATGACATACATCCCAACTCTTGATGTTAACCAAAAATTATCTAGTGCTATAGTAGATGATTGACAAGTGCTTGTTGCATGAAGTATGAATGAATGACATACCCAGCATCACTCGGGACATTCACTAGTCATTATTAAATAAAGAAAATCCAGCAGCTTTCGCTGAGGCAGGCTGCACAGAATGGTCCGAGAAGCAGCTAGAGTATACCATCAACATCTGGAATTTGGAGCCCATGAACTTAGGACTTTGTTTTCTCTTTCCTTAGCAGCTTCCTTCACATGACAGGTCCCTCCCTGTCTGTAGACACACTGATCACTCATTGAGTACTGATGTCAGCTGCCCTGGAAAGTGACTTTCTGTTTCACTGAGTCCTATCCCACCCGTTGGCCCTTTTTTAGTTCATTGTGCCTATATGAGGGAAGAGTCTATTTTAATTAGACCATCATAAATTTATACTCCAAATCTGTAGTAAATAGCTACGGCTGTGTGTAGGTAGCACAAGACCTTCGTAGAAAGATGTAGATGTACCATAAACTGGGTACTGCCTATGTTACCCTAGTTAATCTTCAGAAGCAACCCCATTATACAGATGAGTAGACAAACCCAGAGAGGAACAGTGGTTAGCCCAAAGTCACACAGCTAGTAGTTGTCAGAGCTGGGATTCAAAGCCAGGGCTGACAAAACTCCACTGTGCAGCAGGCCTCCTGGGGTCTCAGGTCTCAATAAGGGCATCCACACCCAGGGAGGGCAGGGAAGATAGAAACCTTAATTACTTTGTTTCCTTGTTGCCTGTCTCTCAATGACACACTGTTAGGAATTAGCAAACTTTGTGGGTCCTAGAATAGCTAGCAGGGCCAGAGGAACCCAGGTTCAGATCCTCCTTGGTGGGACTGGGAGCCTGGCTCAGGATGCCGGCCTCTTTGACCTTTGAGAGCAGCACAGACCTTCTGTCCTGGAGACCAGCCCAGAGACCTGCCCTCCCGGGACAGAGTCATGGAGATGGTTCCCCACACGGGCTCCAGCAGGTTATAAAAGCCACCGTTCCTTTTTATCTCTTTTGAGGCGATGCTTACATCACATATTTTTTCCTTTTTGTTCTTTTTAAAATTACAGAAGTTCTGCACATTCATTTTAAAGATTTGTTAAGTATATAGAAAAAGCTTTTTTCCCTTGGCTATAAAAAATGTCAGTGTAACAGCTGGCAAATCTGAATCAGATCTATAAATTAGAAATAGCTTTGTATCAATGCTAATTTTCTGTTTTTGAGAACTGTACGGTGGTTATGAGAAAGAATATGATTATTTTTAGGAAAAACATATAGAAATATTAGGAGGTAAAGGAACAGTCTTCTGTAATTTAGTCTCAAGATTTCAAAAAAAAATAGAATGGTAGAACAAATGTGTACTAAATTTATGGAATCTGGGTGAATGATATGCAAGACTTCCTTGTATGTTTTTTTTTATTTTTCTGTAAACCTGAAATTATTTCAAAAATGAAGATTTTATATATATGTGTATGTGTGTGTATATATAAGTTTATATATTTATATAAGTTTATATAAAAATTATATATAATATATATAATTTACTTATATATAATATATATTATATTATATATTATATATTATATACATAATTTATTTATATATAAATATATAAATTTATATATATATATATATATATATAAATACATATGTATTTGTGGGCAGTAGTGAAAACTCCACTTTGCAAAAGCATAATTCAGTTGCATATCTAGAGAATTCAGTTTGAAAGTAGTCACTAACCTTTAACAATAACATGACTTATGTTAAATGAATTGAATTTACTCAAAATGAAATCTGGTAGTCCCTGCTCCCTCCCATGGGCAACACACACGCACACACACACTTACACCCTTTGTAGCATGTACCCAGAGATGCCCCCCACCCCTCAGTCTGTAGAACACAGTAGATTCCAGTAGAATGCCCCTTAAGATATCTGTGGGTCCCAACTACTCTCGTGTAGTTAAGGACACTGAGACCTGAGAGCTAGATGGGCCTCGAACTTACTGGCTGCTTAGTAGCAAGGAGGAGAGTTCATCCAAAGAGTTCATTTACACTGCTAATCCTTTCCACAAAAGTTCCAGTGTCTTTAAATATCAGGATTAGGACCCATGGTTTTTGGTTATTAATCTAAAGATTTTCCACTATATTCCAGCTCCCATGGTTTGCTTATTGATTTATAAGGGTTCACACAAAAGCTAAATTAAGAGTTTACTCATGATTTTTGAAAAGGATCCATAGGCAGGTTTCCTTTAAATAGTAAATTTCCTCATAAAGCTTTCAAGCTTTCTTTCTTTTCCTTTCTTTTTTTTGTTGGGGGGGGAGTCAATTTACATGCAACTTTTCAAAGTAAATCTTCCTTAAGGCTCCCGTTTTACCTAGTAGTCGCAGGTATTATGTTAAAATGCCCCATCTGATGGGCAAGTAAAACTTGATTCAGTTCAATAAGCATTTATAAATCACATGGTTTGGCAGGTACAAACTCCAGAGAACCCAAAGATGCATTTGCAGCTCTGCCTGACCTCAGGGAGTATAGTGTCTAACACAAGGGACTTAGGAAGGCAAGCAAGATCAATTAGAGGACCGAACAGCAGGCGCTAGACCCTGTAGTACACTTAAGTGTAGATGCTATGAACACTGAGAAAAGGAACCTATTTGTCTGATGGTAGGAGTGAAGACGGGGTGAAAAGAAAAAGAGGGCATCAGTGTGAAGGTGTGGCTGAGCAGGACCTTAATTTCAGTGCTACTCAATAAAGCAGGTCTATCAATAAAGTAAACTAGTTGATAAAGTGGCCATACCAGCTCCTGGAAATTCCCACCAAAAATCAGTAGTGGGAATAAATCTGGACCACCAATTTTACACTTCCATAATTAAGTCTATTTCAGAAGAATTCTATACTCTCTCTCAATTGATGGGGACACAGATACATAAATGTGTATATATACACATATGCATGTATACATACATATAGATCACATATCCATGCAATGTTTCTTTCTTTTAGAAAATCCTTTATTCAACAAAGAAAGCCACGTGCTTTCCCTCCTAGTTTTTCATTTTTTAAGTTAATTAAATGGAACTAACTAGCACTTATTTTGCTATTATTATGTGCTAGGCCCTGGGCAAGCCCTCCTTTGTGTACTCCCATTTGTTGCTCCTACCCCATAAGACACTGACTATTATTATTTCCATTTTACAAAAAAAAAAAAAAAAAAAGGTCCAGAGAAGTTAAGCAAATTGCTAGAGGTCACACAGCAAGGAAGAACAGGAGACAGAATCTTAACTCAGCCCTCTCTGGCTGCAGGATGGGACTTTAGAGGATGGAAAGTGAAGGAGGGGAACCTATGAAACCCTAGGAGGAGGTGTGAATACTAAAAAGGCAGCCTGTACTCACTGCTAGCTGCAGCTCATTTACGGAAGGCAGTGTCCTGAAGTTGGGTCTAGTGAAAGAATGGGGATCCCACTACTATATGAACCAGACCCCTGAGGCTCCGTGTCTGAATTTCTCTAAAGCAACTGCTCTCTGGCAGCTGGCTCCCTTGCGAATCTCCGGCATCCTCATTTGGCTTGACATTATCAAAATCCGTTTAGGTTTCAGCAGTAGATTAGCGGGCTCGTGGGTGCTGATTTCCTGCTTCTTTTTCATATCCTGTCATTAACCCAGCAACCCCTGAAAGCCCAACAGACATGAAGGAAAGCCCATCTTATTAAATTTAAAGAAGAATAATTTCTTTAAAATTCTTTTTTTATTTTAAATGAATTCTTTAACTTGTTGCCCACACTATGATTGCTGGGGTTATTTTTGGTCTGTAAATTATTCTTCACCAGGGGTCCTTTCTATTACACCCCTTCCTTACCAGGTCCTTATATTATGTCCGTTCCCCCAAAAGGCCTTAATGTGGGGGGGAGGGGGAAGCCTGCCAACAGCAGCATTTTTAAGTACAAATTAGTTTTCAGATTATAATAATTAGAGCTTCTGATTAATGGGTGATAACAAGTGTTTCCCCCGGACATGTCATTATTTCAGCAAAATAAACAACATTCTGTTTAGGCTGAGAGCCTTACAGATAATAATAATAATGATAGCTAATTTTTATTTAGGACTTATGTTGTACCTAAAATTATATTAAGAGGGGCGCCTGGGTGGCTCAGTGTTAAAGCCTCTGCCTTCGGCTCAGGTCATGATCCCAGGGTCCTGGGATCGAGCCCCGCGTCGGGCTTCCTGCTCCGCGGAGAGCCTGCTTCCTCCTCTCTCTCCCTGCCTGCCTCTCTTGCCTACTTGTAATCTCTATCTGTCAAATAAATAAATAAAATCTTTTAAAAAAATAAAATAAAATTATATTAAGAGCTTTGCATGGATTAGCTCATTAATTCCTCATAATAACCCTGTGAAATAAATAATAGTGTCCCAACGGTACAGTCGTGGGGACTAAGGCACAGAAAGCTGAGACACTTGGCAAGTGCCAAAGCCGGGATTTGAACCAGGGCAGCCTCAGCCCAGCATCTCTGCTCTTCCATACTGTGTAGTATTCTTCCCCTTCTAAAGAAGTATTCCACTTCCATTACCCACATAACATGTTTGAGGAACAATCCATCTAGTCACATCTAAAGGTCTGACCCATTCGGGACTTACTCGTTTCTTCTTAACGATATGTGATGAAAGCTTCCACACTTCCTTTAGAAGCCCATGCCCTGGTTTTATTATTCTTGAGGTCAAGAATTTCTTTTTAAAGTCCAAATCATTGTTTCTCCTGCTTTATTTTAAGCCCTTGTTGACTTTTTATTTGATCTGCTATTGAGCTAAATAAAAATGAATCATCCCTTCTCTTATTTAAAAAAACAAAACAAAACAAAACAAAAACACTTCATACCCTCAAGTCATCCTGTGGTTTTTTTAACAATTTAGATATGGAAAACCTTCAGAGAGCCAAAAATTTCTCCTCTCCATTTTACAGATGGAGAAAGTGGCACCAAGGTCATTTATGAGTCTTGTCTTAATGCAGGGGCTAGATAGTAACAGAGGAGGGCTACAAAGTCAGACAGCTTCACTAACCCTTCGTGCCAGCCTTCAGCAATCCCATGACCTCTCCTGACTGTCCAAACCATTTGCATGGAATTGCAGCCAAATATAGATAAATATTTTCAGAAAAGCCCATCTGTTGCAGAATGTAGAAGGGAGCTTGATTCCCATCCTTTGCCCATTGGGCTAAAGAAGTCTTCCAACCCACGAGGCTATCAGAGTGATTGATTACAAAGTGAAAAGACCCCCAGAACTTCTTTCATAACTTCCATCTGAACAAATCACAAATGACCATTACAAAGCTGGCTCCATTTAGGTTCTATTCCCATTTAGGGGATCAGGAAAATAAGGCCCCAAGAGATGAACTTGCTTTCTTTGGGTGACGACCAGTAACTCCCAACTTTTCCTTAAGTCTATGTTTCCAAATAAAAGCACCCTCGGGAGTGTAGAAGGTGCTGCTTCATTGTTATTAAGAAATCCTCTTTAAAAATAGGTATTTCTGCAACTCCTTTTATTAGAATTCTGAAGAAAGCCAAATGTGGGCATCCAATATTTTCTACATAGATGATTTCAAATGCAACAGAGATGCGTTGCTGTCACCATGAGAGAAGTCTAATTTCCACATGGTACTTAAATCCCTCCCAGGGAAGGAGTTACCCCCAATATTACATTAATCTGAGATCCAGTCCTTATTTTCTATTGTTACTTATTTTGGGCCAATGTTTGTTCACTGTTGCTTCCTTTTTTTTTTTTTTT
>RCUC01071574.1:0-11101 GCA_003697995.1 Taxidea taxus jeffersonii
ATCTGATCCATTTAAAAAATTCTCACTGACACCACTCTGATTCATATTTCTATGTCCTGAGAACTAAGTTAATGTGGCAGCCTCAAGAAACAGTTTTCCAAACTTATACATTCTTCTTTTTTTAAAGATTTTATTTATTTATATGAGAGAAAGAGGCATAGCGAGAGAGGGGACAGAAGCAGGCTTCTCATGGAGCAGAGAGCCCGATGCAGGGCTCCATCCCAGGACTCTGGGATCATGACTTGAGCTCAAGGCAGATGCTTAATGACTGAGCCACCCAGGCATCCCAACCTTTCAAATTCTTGATTTTTCCTCCCGTCCATCCATTTTGCATACATCTGATCCACAGTCTTTCTGCAGTATAAAGTGATTCTGCCTTTCCTCTGATAAAAACACATTTCATGGTTCCTTGTCGTCCTTCTGAGTAAGAAAGAAAGGCCCGACTACCTCAAGGTTTGCACTTTAGGGGGGTGTCTCATCAACGCTCTCACACTTCTACGATCTGGAGTAAAGTTTATGCTCTCTCCCATTACGGCTCTACCCCAGGACCCAGTAGGGCATGGCACATAAGGAAGCACTCATGCATCATTTTTGATTAAACAAATCAATTAAAACCGGATTTTTCAATTCCATTTGGCTTGGGTGTAACCTCTACATGAAATACGTAGTTCTGGGACACTTCATGTCACTGTGCTGGCGTCACCTATGGAGGAGCTTTGAGCCTACAGGAGACATGAAGGTAGGAATGTTCCATCTCTGCCTCCCGCCAACCTATAACGGATTGGGGTTTCCTCAACATTTTGCTTTTATATACTGGGTTGTCCGGACCTCGCAGTGACGCCTGGTCGACTGAGTGCCTCTAAGTCCACAAATACTTCTGTTTGCTCACTTGTTTTTAGTTGTTTTTATTTACATTCCAGTGTGGCTGAAGCGGGCAAGTGCTGAAGCAACACGACTTTGAGAATTTGGTTTCCCCTTATTTCTTCCAGGCACATTCCTAGTGAGTCTCTGGTTTTCTCTCCTTCCGTCATTCAGTGGCCAAAAAGGTGAGTGGAAAAGCTCTGCACTAAGTATTTCATAAGCTAAGCTTCTTCTGTCTCTTTCTGTTGCTTCTCTAAGTGGTTCCGGTTCTGCTCCGGACGTGGGTGCTCTGAGGCTGTTTTATTTCTCAGGCAACTTGCACCGTTAGGGGAAGGCCTAGCTGGTCCCTGTCTCACCAGGTGCAGTGTCCTTTCCCTGCGAAGGCAGAGCAGAGCGGCCCTACCGTACTTGCTTCCCTTGGAAGTGTCCGCCGGTCCTCACCGGTTGACTACTCTCCACGTTGAGGCTTGTGACTCCTTCCTTGGATTTGACAATGACTGGGCTCAGCTGTGACTTTTTAATCAGCTCTCACGGGATGTCCATGTCCGTGTTGGCCTTTTCTACTTCCTTCTGACCTTTTTTCCCCTGCCCCCCCTTCTTTCCTCCTGTCCTCCCAGAGGGTTTGTGCTCTTGCCCAACATCTGCCCTTGGCCCGGGGGCAATTTCCAGCTCTGGGTATTGTCTTTTTTTTTTTAATAACCTCTCCCTCGGGGGCATAAACACACATCTGCATTTCAATAGCAACTCATGGCTATGTTTAAAAAGTACCACCCATAAATAAGTAATATTTTAACACAGGAAACTGTGGCTCCCTTTTGGGATCAGTCTTCCCTCCGCATTCAGGAGGGCCGGGCTGCAGCCCTCACAGGTGCCTGCGAGAGTGCAAGTGAAGCTTGACATAGCTCTGTCTGACTCATGGTGCTTCTCACACCTTGAACCTGTGAGGACTGTTCTTCAGTTTAGCAGCTGTTCTCTCTCACCTTTCTCCTCAGGGGCCACACCTTGTTCCCTACAAACCATCCGGTGCTGGACTCGCAGAGGGAAACTATGCTGACTTCCTTCTCCCCTTTCACAGCTTCTGTACACAATCCCTCTAAACCACCAGAGGGAAAGAGAGTCGAAGATTCTCCGCCTGCCTTCCCTAGGAGTAATTATTTCTCCCTTTAACATTCTACCCTTTACTTCATCCCCACACCTCTGCATATGTAAAGGTAGGTTGAGAGGAAAAAAAAAAATCTGTGTAAACATACCAGTGGCTTTTCACTTTTTTTAAGGAACTGAAGTAAAAATTACTTAATTGAGTACAGCATTTGTAAATTCCAGAGTATTCTCATTTGAAATTTATGACAGTCTTCTGGGGTAGGAAGGCACATTAATTTATAGTATTATTACTATAAATATTTTCCTAAAGAAGGGACTGAGGTTTCGAGAGAGGTAGGTTAATTGACTGCCATTATGGCAGTAACCAAACAAATAAAAAGCTCATAAACACATTATTTTGCATTTCCTACCTTCTTATACCTTGACGATCAAACTCATTCAATATTTCTTCATCCAGCTCAGATTTCTTTAATTCCTACTATGAGTGAGGCTTGTTGGTTGCATGACTGGTGTGCTTATATTAGATTGTGTGGTTTAGGGCGTCTGGGTGGCTCAGTGGGTGAAGCCTCTGCCTTTGGCTCAGGTCATGATCTCAGGGTCCTGGGATCGAGCCCCGCATCAGGCTCTCTGCTTAGCAGGGAGCCTGCTTCCTCCTCTCTCTCTGTCTGCCTCTCTGCCTACTTGTGATCTTTGCCTGTCAAATAAATAAATCTTAAAAAAAAAAGATTGTGTGGTTTACAGTTGTTTTGCACATGTCTGAATAAACCTTTCTTTCCCCCTCTTAATGCTTTGACTTCCCTCAGCATACACAGTTGGCTACCGCATGATGCACCATCTGCCTTCCATAGTGGGCTCATGAGAACTGGTTTTCTACGAACATCATTTAGGACCTTTGCAGTTGTTTACTGTAAGAATTACTTCTCAAGAACTAATGGATTCTTATTTGTTAGACTCAGATTGTCTTGGTCATACACTTTCCCACATTATTCCTTCTATTTAGGTCGTCTTTGGGGGGGAAAATCATGTATAAATATTTCCTATCCCAAATTAAAAATATGCCATATTGACATTTCATTTGCAACCTTTTATTAAACATTAAAAATAGAATATTTGATATTAAACATGTATCAATACTTGTTAGCCCAAAGAAGAGAAGAGCAGACAAACATATCTTTGTTGTAATATTTGAAATAATTCAGCCCTGGTGTAAGAGGCAGATCCATTCACTTAAAAACCTATGGAGACAGACAACAAAGCAGATGTGATAATGCCCTCGTGGAGGGTTTTCCTTTAATGAGCAATTAATATAATAAAATATTGGCAACAAGAAACTGACAAGAACGTTTTCTCAAACTGTTAAGGTACTTATACAACAGTATAGTAGTTATATATTATAAATCAAAATCAAGGTAGAAGGTAGATAATTTTCCAGGAATGGGTTAAATTATATCAACAACTCCATAATGTGAGTACGAACTGTATACCCTTCTTGTAGCATGAAGCCATTAAAAAAATTATTTATTTATTTATTGATAGAGAGAGAGAGAGAGGGACAAAGACAGAGACAGAGAGTGTATGAGCAGGAAGGGCAACAAAGGAAGAGAGATTCTCAAGCAGACTCTCCACTGACTGTGGAGCCTGACTTGGGGCTCAATCTGATGACCCTGAGATCATAACCTGAGCTGAAACCCTGAGTTGGTCACTTACCTGATTGAGCCACCTGGGCATCCCTAGTATGGAGCCATTTTTGAAGTGAAATGGCAATATTTTTGTATTGGTCTCATCTAATGGTCAATTAAATTGATTAATAGCTTAGATAAAATACTGAATTAATTTTTACTGAGAAGTTAGTATGTACTAAGGATAATTCTAAGAACTTAATAATTATTGCCTTACTAAATTATCTTAACAACACAATAGGAGACCTATTATTTGCAGTTGAGGAAGCTATGCCTCGGTGGGGCTAAACTGCGTTCCCTGGCTCACAGAGCAAGGAAGGAGCAGATGGGGACTATGGTAAGAACCCAGACAATCTGGCTTCATAAACATTGACCCTCCTAAGACTCCTTCAGTCCAAGTTCTGTGAGATACATTTTGAAAGGAGACCCTCACGAAGCTCATTGATGGTAAATGAAGCAAAAGCCTATTCTGACCATATTTTCTAAACAAAAAAAATTAGGATACACAGTTTGACAAATAGTGTGGTGTGTGGGAGCTACTCGGTAATTTCAAGGGGTGACTAAGGCAGAATGTTTGAAATCAAGGTTGTCTTGGAAAACTTTGGGAGATGCAGTATCATGTACATGTTCTTCAAGATGCTAACCATGGTCCTGATGCGTATGATGCAGATTTGAGATCCTTCCTTCACAATGAAAGAGTATTTGGTCCTCTGTTATCAAGGTGGGAATGGTGTTCATCTAGTCATTCTCCTAGAACTGACTCATTCAATCTTTCGTTGACTTGGTTGTAATGTCTGATCTCTTGGTAATGCATGACTGGATAGCATCTTTGACTTACCTGGTGGAGCAGGAAGTCTAAGATGGTCTTTGTAGTATTTATAATTAACTTTAATCTAAACTTGATGCAGCATTATAGTATGTTCTGTGTGTTCAATTGGGATAAGTTTGCTGGAGATTTTCTTAAAGCAAAATATTGTAGACTAGCTGTTCTTTAGCAATCAAACATAAAATCAAAGTAATGTGAAGGGGAAAAGAGAAATTCTTTCTCTTTTATTTTTTATTTACTATTTATTTCTTTTCAATTACTTACTTACTTGAGAGAGAGGGAGGGAGAGCATGGTGGGGAGTGGCAAAGGGAGAGGGAGAGAGAAGCTTAAGCAGACTCCACGTTGAGTGTGGAACATGACCCAGGGCTCGATCTCGTGACTCCAAGATCATGACCTGAACTGAAACCAAGACTAACTTAACTGACTCTGCCACCCAGGTGCCCCAATTCTTGCTCTTTTAACTTGTTTATAAAAATAAGACAAACATTTATTTTTTTAAAATATTTTATTTATTTATTTGACAGACAGAGATCACAAGTAGGCAGAGTGGCAGGCAGAGGAGGTGGGGAGCAGGCTCCCTGCTGAGAAGAAAGCCTGATGCAGGGCTTGATCCCAGGACCCTGGGATCATGACCTGAGCTGAAGGCAGAGGTCCAACCCACTGAGCCACCCAGGCGCCCCAAGACAAACATTTCAAGAAGAAACATGATCTGGCTCCAAACTCCAAGAGGGATTATGGCTTCCTAAATCACTTTTTGGAAAATTCAAATAACTCTGTCTCTATTTGAAATTTCAGGATGTTACGTAAGTTGCATCTTCACACAAAAGGGAAGAAACAGCAGAAACAGAGCTTGTATCTGGCCTGTTAGCATTCTTGCAGACCCTCATCTCCTGATGTCATTGATCTTTGAAGGAATCTTTTTAAAATAAGTGTAAAAGGTATGAGAGAGTCCAGCTTGCTTGGAAGCCATCTCCAGCATCATCAGTAATACAGTGAGAATAGTACCATGACAGAGAAAGCCCAAATTCACTTAAGTTCTGGTGATTCTGAAACAATTTATCAGTCAAAACATCCAGACACACATCAGGGAGGATGAAATAATTAGGGAAGAAGTGATACACTTACTTCACACTGTTTTAGCCAGTTGATTTACATTCCCAGTGGTAATTTGTGTGTAAATTTACAGTATGTAGTTTAAGACAATTACTGAATGAGGGTTAGTGCTATGCTTGTGGAAATATGACAAGTGGGTATTATAAAGGCAATTTAAATTTTTTCCAAGTCATCCTCCTATGTATGTGACAAAACAAAAAAGTTGTACTTTTAATTTCTACAGACACAATCTTTTCTTTAAAATGTCACCTAGATCTAGAGATCTGTGTTCCATGAAAAAACACAAGTAAAAGTAAGCATCTGAGATGGCTCAGAGCAGCGGCAGCGCAGGGAAGAGCATGATCTGGGGCTCGGCTGTACCTGTTCAAGCCGCAGTTCTGCTGTGACAGCCATGTGACAACCGGAAAGTTCCCTTATCTCCAGTGCCTCAGTTTCTGGGTCTGTAGAGTGAGACAATTCGCAGCACTTCCTTCAGAGGGCTGCTGTACGATTAATGAAGACGACACAAGTCAGGTTCTTAGAGCGAATGTAAGCATCAGCTGTTTGAATGATCTGAAAACCTGCTGCCCGATGGAGGAGAGGGCAGGTGTGCGACCACGCAGGCGCCTCGTTCTAATCGAAGGATCTGAACTGTTTCTTCAGAAGCTAAAATCAAGAACCGTAGCCTGGTCAATGCTATTGCACCTGACTGGGGAAGAGTATATCAATAGGAGATTGGAATCGGCCCCGGGGAGACAAAGAGCAAGGATTTATCAGTGAAAATTAGATATGGCGGCCATCAACGGTACTGAGCAAACTGGTTCTCCTTGTCGGGTTGAGTCCCCTCGTGGAGACAGACTAACTTTACTCCTAGTGCATTGAGATGGTTTTGCCCTTACCCCACGCTCACTCCCTAGGCCCCTTGCCGAGAGGAGTTTGGTTTCTCCTGTGCTGGGAAGGGAATAGACTGGCCAGCCAACTCAAGTGTCACGATGTTCCTGGTATTGATCTTTCTTGTTATAATTCTTTCTATGATTGTATTTTGGGTCATATCTGGTTCCTGTAAGTTTTATTTAGGAAGGCCATATAGTATTGTGCAAAAGTTTTCAAATTTGAATGCATAAAACAATCACTCAAGAAACTTGTTTAAAAAAAACCAAACTAGATTTCAGCCCCTTTTGCTGTGCAACACACACACACACACACACACACACACACAGATTTGGAAGATCTGGTCTGAGGTCAGGGAACCTATCTAACTAGTAGACACCCCCAGGGGTTCTGATACAGACAGTCTTTAGATGAGGTCCCGTGTGTACTGAACTATCAGGGAATATAACTTTGCAGTTAGTGAGATCAAAGTTTGACACAAACTCTACCTCCTTCTACAATCTTATGATTTGGAGGCAAATTACTCACCATTTCTGAACTTCAGTTCCTCAGCTTGTACTTGCAGGGAAAGTACTGACACTGTCCTCGTGAGGCAGTCGTTTTCCTTCATCAACGGGAGGCAGGCTCTTGGAACCTGTTGGTCTCACAGAGAAATGAGGCATCGCTCAGACCAATGCTCCGGCCTAGACCCTAGAAGGCAGTGACTCCACCCAGAGGCTGTGGCCCTCACAGGCCTGCCTCTTCTGTGTGCTTAGTTTGAACATTTGAAGCACAGCGAGTGCCGAATGGGTATCAGGTTCCTTCTCTCAGTGCATGGCCAGGTAGCATCCTTCCTGAGACCTCTGATTATGCATCCCTCTTTTTCAGAATTTCAGAGATGACCAAGTAAACTTCCAAAGCACACAGCCTCCCCTCCCGCTTTTTTGTTTGTTTGTTTGTTTAAGGCAAACAGCCCCCAGGTTAAAGTTAAAAAAATTTTTTTTTCGATTCTTCATACAGCTAAAAAAAAAAAAAAAGGAAAGCCCAGCCTGGTGATGTTTTTATTTCTATTATAGAGTTTCTCAGCTAGAAACTACCTTATAACCCTCAGGCTCTTGTCCAATGTTCCAGATGAAGAAACTGAGGCCTGGAGAGACTCAGGACCAGGTCTTGCGTCCTGTCTCTTGTCCCTTCTCTTATGCCATTTTCTTTAATGGTCCTCCAGCTAGATGTGTCACAGCAACTCAGAGTGCTTTGTGCTGCGAGTGTGGGTGAGGCGCGGCAGGTCATGCATGGGCTGGGTTCTGTTTGTTGTAAGGAGGTGGCCACGCCAGGGACGTGAGACAGCTCGGTTGTGTTTCCCCGATGAGACTGACAAAGTGCAGACCCTTCAGATAGCACTGGGTGCTGACAAATGGCTTGACAAATGGGAGATGTAAAGAGGGTTCTGGGGGGTGGGAGAGGAGGCACATTCTCCCCTCAGAAATATTTTAGACAAAAGCTAAGGGCTACAAAGTGATCTCTGAGTATGTGACTTTTTAAAAGCCTCATTTGATTTAACCAGAATGCTTCCTTTTGTCATGAGTTGTTCTGTATTTCATTGAATGGGCACTGTCAGCTACCAGAGAATTGGTCCTTTTTACTATGAAGGCTAAGTTAGAAATCCATTTTAGTGTTAAATGGTGTAGCAGGAAAGATCATGATGAAAATAAGAGGAAGTGTACTTTGTCTATGCCTTATTTTTTTTAAGCTTTATTTAAACATATAATGTATGTCTATGCCTTATAGTATTATAATTCTTTTCTCTGTAAGATACTGGGATCTGAGAGTTATATACATTCATTTTAGACTTTACCTTGGTTTGTGCATATTGAAAGGATCAAAATTCAGCTTGATACCCCAGAAATGAATTTTTCACTCCAAACTTTTAATAGGTGTGTTTGATATGCCTCTGGGTAAATCCACTGGATCCTCATAACATGCTTTTGTCTACTCCATTAACGGATCCTGATTCTTCGACTACTTCTTGACCAGTGACTTTCCAGACAATGCAGGTTGAATTATGTGTGATGGGCAACATTGGAAAACAGTGCTGTGTATTGCTTCCGAGCCTCATTGATGAAAGAACAACAATAAAATAGTAATGGGAGAAGAATGACAAGGAAGGAAGGCTGGGAGGCAGATAGGAAGCAAAAGGAAGGAAAGATTGAAGGAAGAAGGGATACATGAGAGATGAAAAAATACAAACTACAAGGATAAATTAATTGTGTGGCTGTGTTATTAAGGACTAAAAGAAAGTAGTACTTTTGGTGAGAGTGAGGGCTTGGGGGGGAAGATCGTGTGAGAGGCAACAGCTCTAGTCCTGCTCATTTCTCTCTCTCTCTCTCTCTCTTTCTTTTTTTTTTCCCTCATTTCTCTATATTTCTAAGAAATATCACTAGATGCTACCAGACATGTCTCTCCTATTGACATATTTTACTGAGGCCTGTCTGCCATGTGACTATTCCTTTGTGTTTTACTTCTCTACTCCTAGTAGAAATATCAGGGGACTCAAGAGTGACTTAAGTCCTTGACGTTGTTCAGATAGTGTGCTCTAGTGAAAAAGAGTGGGATTTGCAATCTAATGGGTCACACTAATGGCATACATCTTCCATATGTGTATCATATGATCTTGTACAGGTTATAAAACCTCTGACTCAGTTTCCTCATCTGCTGAATAGGGATAATAATTGGCACTTAGAATGAGGTGGTGGAGGGGGCTTGTACCAGCTCATAAGAGCCCAAAGTACCCATCTCTTCTAGTTCCATGAGCAGCGATGTCACATCAGTAGGCTCAGATTGAAATATTAGTAATGAAGATACTTACACTAAATAAATTGGCAAAAACTACAGATCAAGGCCCCTTTTCATTTCAGAGACTATTGTTAAGCACTTATTAGTACCTTTCTGCTCATGGTAGGATGAGATAATAAAGAGGCTCTCGTCATTTGTAGGGATGCAATATTAATTTTCCTTCACCTAAGCCATCTCTTTAGGTTGTATAGGTTGATCTCAACACCTCTAGATAAAACAGAATGACCATAGATTGTTACTTGGAAACTTAATTTCGTATTATTATCTCTATACTTAGTTTATGTTATTTTTTTAAAAGATTTTGTTTATTTATTTGACAGAGATCACAAGTAGGCAGAGAGGCAGGCAGAGAGGGAGGGGGAAGCAGGCTCCCCGCTGAGCAGAGAGCCCGATTCAGGGCTCGATCTCAGGACCCTGAGATCATGACCTGAGCCAAAGGCAGAGGCTTAACCCACTGAGCCACCAAGGTGCCCCTAGTTCATGTTTTTTTTTATGTGATTCCCTTCTCCTCTTTCTGTTTCTCTCTCAAGACAGCTCCAAAGGGATTTAAAAAATTTATTTCTTTTCTCTAATTCTCCTTACATGATGCATAATACAATGTTCTGTGAGCACCATTATAATATTGCATTTTAGTGATGACTTTCAGTGTAAGTATCATCTTTAATGGATTTTGATGAGCTACAAGTGGAACATGATGAGTTATAATGGGTTTAACACATATAAAAAGCAGGAAAAAGGATTTCTGGGAGAGATGACCTTTGTGCTGATCTGTGAAATATAGTCAGGTCTCCCTGGAAGGAGGCAAAAATAAAGGGTAAGTAGATGAGTCAGAGATGTCTTATTTGTAGGAGGAAGGGCAGAAACCTGGGATACAGCTGGAGAGCTCTGGTTGGCATGTAGTTTAGAATACATCTGGAAGGTCGGGCTGAGACTACATCTTAGGAGGCAGACAGAGCAGTCTGTTCTTCATTGGCTCGCCAAGGGAAGGGCACTGGAGTAAAACAATCCGAACCACATCTTAGGAAGACAGACTAGGTTGCGTGGAGCATGAAATGGGGAGAGGAGAGACTGGAGAGTAGTGTAAAGAGCAGCAGTCTCCCCCAGCCGCAGCTGACTGGTCTGCCCAGTGTGAACAAGAGTGTTCTCCTCTGCGGGTTGTTGTGATGATCTGATGCAGCCATGCTTGTGCATGAGGGATGTGAACCCGGCATAGGAGCGCTATCTGGAGGACCTCCCTCTCCTACCACATCCGTCTTCCTACGGTGGACTTTTTGCTTCCCTAGATAACAGCATCCTTCAGACATAACTGGGAGCTGATAACATACAACTGGATGGAAAAGATGCCAGTAATCTGTAAAGAAACAGATGGAAACTGTTTTCCTTTAAAGCACTTAGGGGCCAGAGAAAGATGTGTGGGAGGCAGCCCCACTGTAGAAACACTGTTCTAGTACGTAGGCTCTGGTTCTCTGCATTCATGCAACTAGCACATCCTGACAGGGTGAGAGTGGCCACCCAGCCTCGCTCTTTGGAGGGGCAGAGGTCAATGACAGCTGCTGCTTGGGCCTTTGGGGGGATATTCTGCTTGAGACCAGCTGGGGGGAGAGTAGTCACTCAATGATGAGAGCTCCGTTCCTTTTTCTTGTAAACAGTGAACACCCTGGAAGGCCCATCTGCACGGCTCCAGTACATTCTGCACCTGGGTTTTTGTTTTCTTTGCTGAAGAACAGTGGCCTGGTGTGCGTCAGGAGTTCCCATCTGTCTCACAGTCATGGAGCTCTGGACTGCGTGCATTTTATCTGAGAATGGGCGGCCCTGTTC
>RCUC01071582.1:0-10250 GCA_003697995.1 Taxidea taxus jeffersonii
GCCACACAGCCGTGCGCCTCTGACGCGGACGACAAGCAGAGTCCGTGGGAGAGCAGTTTCCACAGGACCTACACGAAAAACCCTAGGAGATGCTAACTGGCATAGTGTACGCTGAGACTGCTAAAAGGTAACCGAGGCATACTGAACATTTTAAGAGTTTATTCAAGCAAAAATCGATTGAAAAATGGGGAGGCGCCCAACCGGAAGCACTGGGGTATGCTCCGTCAACAGGAGCCCTGGGAGAGACTTCTACACAGAAAAGGCGGGAGCGAGGCAAGGAGGTTACTGATTGGCTGTAGCTTAAAGCTTATTTGTGATTGGCTGACTTAGGTTTCAATTTCCTAACAGATTCTGGTTTGCTTCCTGGACGGCCACAGAGCTAGAGCCACCTCAGTCTAGTGGCCTTCTTGTTTAGTTACTTTAACAAGACTTAGTTGTAGATAACGGAGAGTGAAAAAAAGGATGGAATTTGAAAGGAAAAGACAAGAGTTCAAATCCTGGTTCTGCCTCTCAGCCTTCCCTTGGGGTCCTTGGGCTCAGCCTTCACCCTCTAAATTCCTTAGTCTCTTCCCGTGAAGATAGGGACAGTGTAACCAATCTCACAGAGCAACCGTAAGGATTAAATGCAGAAGCATCTCCTAAGTTACATTTTCATTATTATAATGTATTGGTTTTTTTTCTCATAGGCAAAAAAAGCCCTAGCCTATAGAGGGACAACCACTGCTTTGTTCAATTTCATTATGATTGTGAAAGTGTGAACAGCAGAGAAGACAGGATTTGTCTTCGCTCTGTGTGACCTCTGTAGTGTATTTTTAAACTTTAAAATGAATCTGAAAAGCAGTTCTGTCCCTTTTGGATAGAACGTGTGCTCTACCCTTCCATACAGGCACCCAACATCCTGTTAGCTCCCAAGACTTAGAGAGAGTTGGTCACTTTTCCAAAAGACTTGCTTGGTAGTTTCTTATACCTGCCTACTTTGTTACATGGGGTAGACTGAATAATGCCTTCCCAAAGACGTCCCTGCCTAAAATTCCAAAACTGGTGAATGTGTTACCTTACGTGGCAAGGCAGACTTTACAGCCATGATGAAGTTAAGACTCTTAAAATGGAGACATTATTCTTACTTATTCAAGTGGGCCCGATGTAAAGGTAAGGGTCTTTATAAGAGGGAGACACACTTACCTATCTGTCAAGGCCCAAAGCCCTGCGTACACAAGGACACTCTTTTTTTTATATATATAATTTCTTATTTTTTTATTAACATATAATGTATTATTAACCCCAGGGGTACAGGACTGTGAATCACCAGGTTTACACACTTCACAGCACTCACCATAGCACATACCTTCCCCAATGTCCATCACCCCACCACCTTCTCCCTACACCCCTCCCCCCGGCCCCCCTCAGTTTGTTTTGTGAGATTAAAAGTCTCTTGTGGTTTGTCTCCCTCCCAATCCCATCTTGTTTCATTTATTCTTTGCCTACCCCCCAAACCCCCAATGTTGCATCTCCACTTCCTCTTTTCAGGGAGATCATATGATAGTTGTCTTTCTCCAAGTGAGTTATTTCGCTAGGCATAAGACCCTCTAGTTTCATCCACCTTGTCGCAAATGGCAAGATTTCATTTCTTTTGATGGCTGCATAGTATTCCATTGGGTGTGTGTGTGTGTGTGTGTGTGTGTGTGTGTATACATATATATATATATATATATATATATATATATACCACTTGTTCTTTATATATATATATACCACTTTATCCATTCATCTGTTGATGGACATCTAGGTTCTTTCCATAGTTTGGCTATTGTGGACATTGCTGCTATAAACACTGGGGTGCACGTGCCCCTTCGGATCACTACATTTGTATCTTTAGGGTAAATACCCAGTACTGCAATTGCTGGGTCGTAGGGTAGCTCTATCTTCAACTTTTTGAGGAACCTCCATGCTGTTTTCCAGAGTAGTTGCACCAGCTTGCATTCCCACCAACAGTGTAGGAGGGTTCCCCTTTCTCCACATCCTCGCCAGCATCTGTCATTTCCTGACTTGTTAATTTTAGCCATTCTGACTGGTGTGAGGTGGTATCTCATTGTGGTTTTGATTTTACTTCCCTGATGCTGAGTGATGTGGGGATGTGGAGCACTTTTTCATGTGTCTTTTGGCCATCTGGATGTCTTCTTTGCAGAAATATCTGTTCATGCACAAGGATACTCTTATCAAAATGGATATTCCAGGGCTTAGAGGTTATCTTCCAGAAGATGGTCAACAGTCAGTCTGTTGTTGGTTTTTCTTGGAATGTGTAGCCCCTTTACTGCACAGACCACCAGCCTGCTCCTAGGCTCTCTTAGAGCAAAATGTTCCTGCTGTTCTCTACAACTACATTTAGTGTAGCATTTATATAACTGATACAGCAATATCAGTATGAATATGCCTAACATTTGGGGGATCAGTATGGATTAGATTTAAAGAAACAACTCATCCGGGCTATAAAGTTATTACATACATTTTTATATTTTTGTGCTAATTTGACTGGTAGACTCCCCCTTTTGATCTACCAGGGTTTATACCTTATGATAAACTTGTACTAAACTATTTAGTAGTTTAGTAGTTTAACTAATTAGGGTCCTGGCATAGAGCCCCACATCGGGCTCTCAGCAGGAAGCCTGCTTCCTCCTCTCTCTCTGCCTACTTGTGATCTCTGTCTGTCAAATAAATAAATAAAATCTTAAAAAACAAAAACAACAACAGAGAAGAGGCCCTATCAGATTGAAGCATAAGCCTTTTCCCAACAGTGTGGAAATTACCCAGCATTATTTTTTAGTTTGCTTATCCCACTTCATTAAACTTCATCATCTTTCCAGGCGGACTCCCATCCCTTGCTTTCCTCCTTGCATAGAATTTCCCCTAATTTGTTTATTCTAATTAACAAATCTTCCTCTGAATGGTGCTCCTCATCAAAGGTGAATTTAGCTTGTCCCATGATACCCAGATAGGCATCTGTCTCCCCTAAAACCCTTTTCTGCCTTGTGGGCCAGTGTGAAATCTGCCATGCATGTTGTTACTATTGTGTACTAATGGGCTGGGTGCAATCAGGGTATAGATTCTATACCCCAAAATGTTGGACCGCAGATACTAGGGTTAGATGAGTAGTAGTCACAACTAGATTGAGTTTACTTTACTTTGACTAGATCATAAAGCCTTCTTCCATCTCAGGGTGTGACTGTTCCCCAGGGAAATGAGGACCTCCATGTAATGCCTGCTGCTATAATCGCATAAGAAACCCATGATCTCTTTCTATTCTATTTAATAGCTTTCCACCCACAAAAACAAGAGCAATATGTATTTGTGGCAGGTCAGGCATACCACTGCTATATTTTTTTCCATCATAACCAGCAAAGTTTCTAAGCATTTTATCATCAAAGTTTATAGGTACACAGTAATCAGTCTGCCAAGAGTTGTATACCATACATAGTTTGATGGCCTGGTAGGGAGTAGTTCCTGGAAATTCACTCCCAAATGTTATCCCTTGTAGTAGATGAAACCTGAAATGTCAGTCAGTGGACACCAGCATATTACTAGAGTTCCACTGAGGAACTAACAGTGGATCCAGTTCATCATCATATTGTATGGCCAAACTATCCCCCAGAGCAATACCACTCAGGTTTTCAGGCTTCCATTTGGCCTTGTCAAAAAGTAGTTTCAAAAGGCAGGAGTGATCTCAGCAAATACATGATTGCATCCTTTCAGGGACCTGGTATAACTGTGCTGGGAGAAAGTCTTGTTCTCCTACTTTGAGCCTCTCCCAGAGGACCAGTGTTATACTGGACTTCCCTTGGTTCATAACATGATGTGCATTCACTTCTTTACTTTCAGCTACTTTTTCTCTTTCTCTCCATTTGTCACTAATTTTTACCAAAACTTTTCTACCTTTGGCATGGACATTAGGTTCAGCCACTGTGCTGGTCCAGATTAGAGAAGCAATCCAGTCTTCCATTCAATTCATTCCCATCCACACAGGGTAGGAATGCATAGGCATAGAAATATCTCACAGTACATCTGCGTCCAGACTGTCTCAACCACTGAGCAATATAGATGCATTTACTGTCAACCCCGATTTTGCCGGATAGGATATAGGAATAATCCATGCCATCAGGCCCCTAGAAATTTGGGCATAAAGGTTTAAAGATAGTGTTACAGTTTCTCAAATAGGAATCATCCCTGCATCTGGCACAGATACTTTCAATCCTGGTCCCAGGGTCATTATATTAGGTAGGGAAAAAGAAAATTATATTATTATATTCAGTAGGGAAAATTATATATTTTATTATATATGCATATATAATATAATATATAAAATTATATATTATATTAGGTAGGGAAAAAAGAAAAAAAATCTGAGGTGATATGAGGAAGAACTGTATGGTTGTACCAGGATATTTCCCACCTACTTCCACAATTCACACACAAAAAAGTGGAGGAATGGGGTGCCTGGGTGGCTCAGTGGGTTAAGCCTCTGCCTTCGGCTCAGGCCATGATCCCAGAGTCGTGGGATCAAGTCCCCCATTGGGCTCTCTGCTCATCGGGGAGGCTGCTTCCCCCTCCCTCTGCTTGCCTCTCTGCCTACTTGTGATCTGTCAAATAAATAAATAAAATCTTTAAAAAAAAAAAAAGAGGAATATAACTAGAAAAAAATTATATGCCTTTTGCTTAAAAATACTAAGAAGAAAAGTGTTCCACAATCATATAGAATATCCATCCCAATAATGCATTCAGGTAAAAGAGACATAATCACTTCGCATAAAGCCAATTCAAATATTCCATTTTTTTTTAATTTTACTTATTTATTTATTTGACAGAGAGAGAGAGAGAGAGAGAGAGAGACAAAGAGCCCAAGCAGGCAGAGAGGCAGGCAGAGGCAGAGGGAGAAGCAAGGCTCCCTGCCGAGCAAGGAGCCCAATGTGGGACTCGATCCCAGGACCCTGGGATCATGACCTGAGCTGAAGGCAGTGGCCTAACTGACTGAGCCACCCAGGCGCCCCTCAAATATTCCAATTTTCATCCACAGTTTTACCTACATCCCATCAACCATGTATCCGCATATCTTCCCAGTCTAATTATAGCCCTTGTTAGGATTTCACCAACAGGTTTTAGAGTCATAGTGCATTTAACTACCATATGAAGGAATCCTAGAAAAGTTTCTTCTCCAGTCCCTGGCCATTTTCCTTACGTATTGTGCATATGGCCTTCAGTCCTCTCAGGGATGAACTAAAGGACCCTCGCTCTTTTATTAGTCCTCATCCTGATTAAGTTGCCAGACCATCACCCTCAGCAATTAGAAGTCAGTTTTTTCATTGTCATCTTTGCCTCCTAACACTTTATATTCTTCCCAACTAGGGTAAATACCACATATGTGTTTGGGGCCCTTTAATGCTGAGGAAGAGCAAAGACCCCCAACACTCCACCCAATCTCCCATGGTGCTGCATTGAGACTTGTTTCAACCTCATCAATGTCTACTTTATTCATCCTACTGATTAATAACCTTCTAATAATTTCTACCCTACTGAGGTGAGTCCCTTGAATCTCCTTGTGGTCTTTCCCCCATTCGTTTGTGAATCATTCTCATTTTCTTGGCATTTTTAAGACCCATAAGGGAAGCTGAGACAAATCTGATAAGGCCTTCCAAACCACTGCTTGACTTTATGGCACTAAGTATACATGGGGTGCCCATGCAAAAGGAGCTTCCTCAAAAGCAGCACCTACCATGACCTGGTTAAAAGGCATATTAAGTGAATGAATACCTTAATCCAAATAGTATCAATCCAGCATGGCTTGTATACAAATCATATCAGACATTTCATCTGGGGAGTTCATTTAGGATTTACAGGAAGAGAAAGATATTTCCCCTTCTCAGAGCAAGCAAACATTAACTTAGCCAATCCCCCAGGCTAGCTATCCTCTCTGAAATAACCTTCTATGTATCTGGATTACATGTAGCCATCGTAATTGTTCGATATGAGCTGTGCATCCTGTATCAACCAAGACAACATGTTCTTCTACTCTGTGTTTGAAACCAAGGATACTGCCCCTAAACTGCCCACTCTCACATTCGTTTTAGTAGAAGATCTTTAGGAAGCTGATGATACCAATCCAGAAGATAAAACAACTCCTTCATGTCAAACCTCCTGCTTTTAGTAGTTTCTTGGTTTTGTCCTCCCCTACCTGAAGAATCTTCTTGGCGAAGAGAGGTCATGAAGTTTCTAACTATTGTCTCAGCATGATTTTTCTCTTTGGTGGTGGCCCTGAGGCTAGAGCTCTCCCTTGAACTGGCCAAAATCCAAGCTTTGTCTCGCATCAGGATCTACTCTAACACTCTCCTCTACTTTCATTTTAGCCATTACAGATAATGATAACCAAGAGACTGTATAGCTAACTTGTTTCTTGTTATTTTCTATCTCCTCAGGTATCCAGTGAATCGCCTTCTCAGGAATTGGATTTATTATTCCTTAATTTGAAGGGTAAGTTTTACATATCCCAGCACAGCTGCTATATCATACCATGGGTGACCAGGAAGCCATACAGGAATCAAAAGTCTGCCAGCCCCTAACCTCTCACTCTTCCTTTTCCCAAACTATGTTTTCGTTGTGTTTTAATGAGTCAGGGTCAGTCTTGCCAATCTCGGTTCTGACACAAAACTGTATCAGGGGTTCCCCAAGACCACCTTAAGGTTCACTGATTCACTAGAACAAGTCATAGATCTCAGAGAAGCTCTTATACTCATGATGATGGCTTATTATGGTAAAAGAATACCAATTAGGGGCACCTGGGTGGCTCAGTGGGTTAAAGCCTCCACCTTCAGCTCTGGTCTTGATCCCAGAGTCCTGGGATCAAGCCCCGCAATGGGCTCTCTGCTCAGGGGTGGGCCTTCTTCCCCCTCTCTCTCTGCCTGCCTTTCTGCCTACTTGTGATCTCTGTCTGTCAAATAAATAAATAAAATCTTAAAAAAAAATACCAATTAAAATTAGCAAAAACAAAGCCATCAGGAAAGACCGGGTGTGAGCTTCCAGTTAACCACTCCTAGTTAAGTTAAAATGGACAATGCTTAATTCTTCCAGCAATGATGTGTCATAATACGTGGAAAGTATTGCCAACCAAGAAGTTGATGGGACCCCTGGTATCCAGAGTTTTTATTAGGGGTCAGTCAGTTGGCGTAGAATGTCTTTGTGGCTGAGCACCTTACCTACTCAATCTCCAATCTCCCTGAAGGTCAAATAGATGCAGCGTGGACCAGGGTTCCAGGTGAACAAAAACCGGCATCCACCATAAATCACATTCTTAGCATGAACTATCTGGTGTGGCCAAAGGCCTCAAGTATATAAAAACACTCTTATCAAGCAGACTATTATAAGGGCCTAGAGATTATCTCCTAGGAAAAGATTAAGGGCCATTATTTTCTTTGGAATGTGCAATGTTTGAGCAAACAAACCTGCAGAACTAACACTTAACTGCACATCTTTTTTAAAATTCTATTTAAAGTTTTCTTGAAATAAAACATACATTTCCCAAATAGCCAATAATCACACACACACACACACACACACAGTAGTGTGATTTCTATTCTCTCACAGCTATCACACTATATGTGAAAAAGGTATCTTTCCGGAAGGAAAAGAGAAGTTTATCTGTGACCTACCTAGATAGGTATAAACATTCATGCTGAAACTGAAAATTTCATAATAAAAATCACAATAAATAAATAATAATTTATTAATAAGCATTAAATTAATAAATAATATAAATATAAATAACAATGATTTTAAACATTCTCCATATTTGAATCAAAATAGAGATTTAAACTGTTATTGACACCATTATGTAAAGTGAAGAACACTTTGCTGCTATTGATAAATTCACAACTGTTTATCAATTCATACAGTACTTGTTTGATTAAATGTTAATAACACTGAATTGACAAAATAGTGAAGTTATTCAACTTTGATATACAAAGTATTGAAACTGACATGCTTTTGCTTCAAAATCAAATCAATTCTCTAAAAAAGATGTACTTGGTTAACATAAGCATTAGTACCAAAAGAAAAATAATTTTTGATACTCAATTACTGGAAAACTTTTAAGAATATATGAAACAACTCAGTATGCAGTTCTATTCTTTAGGAAATTTCCCAGGATGGCATAGGAGGAGAATTCAAATTATCAGTAGACTTTTATATCTTAAGCTTTGTGGCAGATACAAGAATGTTCATTTTATAATTCTCTCAAGTTTCTGAATTCTGAAATAAATATTACTTATAGAGGTTAAAAAAAGGGTATAATATTTTTAGTGTCCATAGGATGCTTTCATATAAACTATTTCATTTGACATGCAGGATAAACCTATGAGCTAGTGAAAGTAATTGTCATTAACATTTTTATTTTATAAATGAAGAAATCGAGGCTCAATAAATGTGCCACATGTAGTAAATAAAGAGGCAGGGCCAAAACTAGGTGTCTGGGGTCCAAGTCACGACACTTTCTTTCAATATGGTAATATGTGGTCAGTGAGAATGTAATCAGTTTAGAGTCAGAGCAAAAGCTACCCCCAGTTTATCCTTTTCTTGGTTTGTGTTAAAAACTGCATTAAATAAAACTGAAGCCAAAAAAAATTTATTGAGTTACTGCTGCTATGTCCAAGGTTATGAAAGGTCTTTCTTCCTAGTTTTCTGAAACTTTATATATTATCAATTCTTCTCCTGCATCGTAAGATTAATGTAGAAGGTATCAGTTATTATTCAGAACCATAGAATCAATTTTTTTCTCTCTAGAAATAAAAACTCTCTATGGCTACTCAACTGAAAAGCAGTAAGGGCATCAGAAACTCTGGGCAATCAGAAACTGAAATTGTATACTTCACTTTGGCACTGGGCTTATGTTAGAATTTATTAGGTCACTTTGTGTAACTGTGTATTACTTTATCGGATTGGGATAAAAAATAGACAATTCACAATTTAAAAATACTCAAAAGACACTGCATGATAATGAAGCACTATTAATGTATCTTGCATAGCATGTTGCATTGTTGCAGCTCGCCCCTATTTGGTCTGCTGATCACAAAAAAGGATTACAAAGAGTTAATTTGCACTATCATTTAATAAACCTTATCAAATATCTCTCAAGTTATTCTTCTATAATGATTGCCAATCATCAGATCAGACAGTATAGTACGGTAGTTAATAGTGTGGGCTATACTGAACTTGATTCCTGATCTATAAAGTGAGAATAATACTAACTACTTCTTTTTTTTAAAAGATCCTATTTATTTGAGAGAGAGAGAAAGGGAGAGAGCATGACTACAGAGAGGGGGGTCAGAGGGAGGGGAGAAGCAGACTCCCTCCTACCTGACGTGGTGCTCGATCCCAGGACCCTGAGATCATGATCTGAGTCAAAGGCAGACTCTTAACCAACTGAGCCATCCAGGTGCCCCACTAACTCATTTAATCACAATGATTAAATGAGATTTTATATCACACACACACACACACACACACACACACACAGACTCACACATACACACTTAGCACAGTATTGGTTGGGCCCAATAAAAGTTGGCTGTTTTCATTATTATACATAATCACCATTTTAAGTGACACTCTTATTGTACCACTTACCTATTCCTGTCAGATTCTGCATTTTGAGGATAGTGATTATAAACTGTCATCCCTACACCAAAAACTGCCTCTCCCGAACCCATCCACATGATAGCAACAAAACCTGCCATATTTCTATAATGCCTGTGCCATTTGCCACAGTTCATTGGTCCAGGGGTTAAACACCTGACACAATCTGGTTTGATTATTTACTCCTGAAAATTACGGACCTTGAAAGGAGAGAAAGGGGGAAAAAATGAAGAAAGTGAGAGACAAGAGGAAAAATACAAGAGTAAACAAAAAGATTCGTCTCTTTCTTCATCACTGTACCTGTAACATATGAGACTAAGATCATCTTGGTGTCCATGCTCCCTGTAGAGGGAGAAAAATTAGACATAGAGGCAGAAAGAAGCATATAAGAGAGACGTGGGAAAAGGTGGTAGCATTCACGTTTCTACTTCAGATGGCAGCTGCATTCATCTTTGGATATTGTGAGATATTCAAGCATTATCTTTTACTGAGCTTAGCTAAAGCTAGACTATTTAACAACAACAACAAAAAAAGTCCTCATACCCACTTTTCATCCTGTTCCTCAATCTCTAACGGGA
>RCUC01071598.1:0-18066 GCA_003697995.1 Taxidea taxus jeffersonii
GGCTCCGGAGATGTTCCTCTGCACAAATGAGGTGGGGAAATTTTAGTGCAAATAAGTCAAATAATTGCTTTCTCACTCAGATGCTCGTCATTGAGATGTGTCCAAATCATTTCTCTGGTTGAGTCGTTTCATTTCAAAGCCTCGGAGCAGCAGAGCTAAAGCAAACTTTGACTACATTTAACAAGTCCGATGCCCAAACACCAGACACTTCTGTAGAGGCCTCCAGGGGCTTCACGCCATGGAGGGGGAGATCGGGGACGGGGCTACACGCCATGGAGGGGGAGATCGGGGACCGTAGAGCCCCCACATGCCCACCACACGTGCAGTCGATGAGAGCAAGAGGGGAGGAGGCAGAGGATGGGGTTTCTGGGAGGGACCCGATGTTCTGGTCCTCATGCCACTCCTGGGACACTACTCCTAACCCTCCTGACAGCAGTTTTTCCCTGAAATTTTCCCAAAATGCACAGTATGCTCCCCTGCCTGACACTAACATGGCAGAATCCCCTCCCATGGCCCCGTGGAACCTCAGCCCTCAAGGTTCTGCCCTGACAACCACGCCAGCCCCGTGGGCAACACCAGCCTTCAGAGGGCCCCCCAGGTGGCAGCTGTGTGCCCGCCGCTCCCCGTCCCTCCCCTCCCTGCCACATCTGGGTCCCAGGCTCACGGACCTCCAGCCACCGTCCACTCCTGACCACACGTGGAAACAAGCAAGACCGTTGAAGAGACCGCGTGCGCCCAGGAGTGTGACCGCCGGTGTTATTCCAGCTCTTTGTCCCCGGAGGACCTGCGGGCGTCTCTGCACATGGCCACCGTCATGCTCTCATCGTTTCGCTCAAGCCGGGGCAGACCCCGGGCAGGGGAGCGGCTTGAGGGGCGGACGGGCTGCGATGTGGACGGGCTCCTCCGGGAGCCCACCGAGGGAGCGCGAGAGGAAGGCGCCCAGGTGGAGAGAGCGAGTGATGTGGTGTCTCTGCAGCCGTTTCCCGTGGGGAAGCCATGCCATCACCCTCCGTGGAGGAGCCTTGAACCTAGTCCTGGCAATGCCCGCACCCCACAGCACGGCGGCGCTCACAGTGAATGCGGAGGCGGGTCCTTGCCAAGGACTCTGACGGGCGGCGTCTGACCACCTTCCCTGCTTATCCCTCATCCACGACCAGCAGCGCCCACCAGACCCCAGAAGGAGAGCAAGGGCGGGATGACTGGGTCAAGGATGAGAAAACCCGTGCCCTGCGAGGAAGCCGAGCGCCGGTCACACGCAAGTATAGACGTGGACCGCGAGCTCCTGGAGGAACAGACGGAGCCCCAGAGCCGAGGTGCTCCTCCCTGCTCAGGGCAGGAGGCCCACGCGCCGCCCAGCACCCTCAGCTGGGACCCGCGCTGTGCCAGCACACACACGGCGCCGAGCCCGGCAGGTAAGGCCCTGCTCGGCACTGGCTGGTCCTCCCTCACCGGTGCCTCTGTCTGCGGTCAGGACCCCGGAGTGCGAGGTGCAGCGACCGCCGGCAGCACCGGGACCGCCGGGGCAGGGAGGAGGGATCCCAGCACAGAACCCACCCGAAAGGCTGGTGTGAAAGACACGCGTGGCCGGCGTCCAGGGTGAGGACAGGGGGTGCAGGGCTCCGCGGGACGGCAGGGCCAGCAGAGGTGGGGACGCATGAGGCCCACAGGACCAGCGGTGGTGGCCAGCCTGGTGCTCCTGCCCGGCGGCCTCACCATTCCTTACCCGGGACCGTGACTCACTGACCGATTCAACCACGGTGCGTCTGACGCAGGGGCGTCATGACCGGGCGGTCCACAACTTTCAACCTCAGAAAGGAAGATGATCGTCCGAGCTTTGTTCTCATCAGCGTATGCGACTTAAGAATCCAGAGTCACGATATCAGAATTTGGTGCTTTTGTAGGAGCCAGCGTGGATGGTCTCTTCCTAGAGCACTCGTGCTGCAGGTTCCAGAACATTCTTGTGGCGGGACCGGCCGTGCTGTCAGGAAGCAGGCATACTTGCTGTGTTGGCTGCATGGCCTCTCCCTCTCCCGCTCCCAGCTCTTCAGAAGACTTGCCTCTCCCCTCCCTGGGAGCAGGTGCATGTGTTCATTCCGAAACATCTTACCCAATAGCCTGCCTCGGCGAGCCCTGAGCGCACTCCCATACATTCAAACGCCACTTCGGGTGCAAAAAGGAGTCTATGGAGAATTTGAAAAATGGACTATTAATTTCTGGCTTAATGTAACTATTTTTAGATTGTAAAGAGCAGAGCAATGCGATGAGAAAAGTCCGGGTTAAAATGAGGACATGCAGACTTCCTCTCATCTCGTCGTGGATTTCCGTGTGGTCTTTAAGTTATTACCTCTCCATCTTAACATCTCCTCACTGTCATTGCCAAATAAAAGAGAAAACTCTCCACGTCTTTCTGTCCCTAGTGTGACATTCAAGGACAAACAAGGATCCAGAGAAGTCCTGGCATCGGGAAAGCCCCTTCGCGTCACTGGGTACCTCCGCCGGGACGCGGGAGGAACCACCCACCTCACGCGTGTCCCGAGAACCAGAAGGGATGACAGAAGATCCCTGCAAACATGCAACACTATGCAAAATTCACGTTATGATTAAAGGTGAATGTCGTCCCCAAAGACGGAGACAACCATCCCAGGACGCGTTTGCCGACTTCCCTGCTGGGAGGGACACGTGCGTGTGCGTGCACCCACGTGCCCGTGACTTTGTGCGTCCGCCGATGTCCTGTACACGTGTGCGTGTCTGTGACGTCCATCTGTCTGTGTGTGTCGGCGTGAGCGTCCGTGTCGTCCCCGTGCGTGGGTCCCAGCAGGCAGGTCTGGGAGCTTTGTGTTGTGAAACCTGCTTGGATGAGTTCTCCCAGCCGCGTGGCCGTCGCGTGCAGCCCTCGTGCAACTCGGGGCGTGAGCTCCGACCTCGGTTCCCACATGCCCACCGGACGGGGCGCTGCAGCCACCAGCCGGAGCGGGGCAGCTCTGTGTTAGGAAGAGCCCGTGTGTCACCATCCGTTACACGGTCAAGTGTGAAGCCACAGTGAAGCCCAGTTTCTGATGAGACCGCTTCTTATGACGCTCAGAAGGCAGCGTGACTCGACAAGGGAAGTTCCACAAAGTCACGGACAGAAAGCACAACAGAATGGTTTGGTTGGTGAGATCATTCCTTTTCTTCCTAGTTCTCATGCGACGGTCACCCAGGAAGGCCGTCCTGACGGGGCAGAGAAGGGAGGGCCGTCTGAGCTGGGCCTGGAGCGCAGGCCCTGCGGATCCTCGGGGAGAGAAGCCCCCGGCGCCCACAGGGCCGGAGCGAGCTCGGCTCACTCGGCTCACGTCCTCACCCCAGTCAGGAGGGAGAACACAGGCTCCAGGGGGCGGCCGCCTTGTGCTCCCGGGTCCTCTCCGGGAACCTGTCCAGTGAGTAACAGGTTTCCCGATATCTCTCGTACAACCTCAGTGTGACACACGCTCTGCGGCTTTGGGCCGAGATAGGAGGCTAGGAGGCCGGGGGTCCTCGCCCAGGCCTCCTCCCACCTGAATCCCTTGGGGACCGGGGCCAGGGCTCTCAGCCCGCCGACCTGGGCTGCAGGTGGAGGGGCCGCCCGTCCCAGCCAGACCCGAGCCTCTGCCCAGACCAGGCACAGCACACCCCAGGGACGGACGCCTCTCTGGGGCCCCAGGGGCTCCACGTCAGTGGGGGACACCAAGACCACAGACATCCACACGTAAGTGGACGGCCTAGGGCCGCCCCCTCTGCACCCTGGCTGCTTGTCCCACAGCGGTGAGGAGGAGCACTCTGGGCACAAGCACAGGACCCAGAACCCCACCATCACCATGACGGCAGCCCTGACACGCCCGCCCTTAGTCCTCGGGGACCAGCCGCGGCCCAGGAGCATACTCACCGCACGCGTGAGCGTGTCCTCGGCACCTCCTCCCGCCCCCGTCCCTCCTGGAAGTCAGGCCTCTGCTGAAGGAAGACGAGAGCCCCCAAGTCCTTCCTGGGACTTAGCCTCTGGAGAAAGTTCCTAGTAGGCTCACGGGTCCTCACACACACAGGAGCTGCGCACCCGGCCCCATGGCAGTGGTTTTCACCCCCACCACGAAGAACCAGGAAGAGACGCACGTAACACCCAGTGTCGATTAGGTGCAGGGAGCACGGTGACTTCATCCCGGGAGTCACATCCAGAAGGAACAGCCCAGAAAGCTGACCTTGCCTTTGGTTCAATCGAGCATTTAGTGAGCACTTGCTGTGTGCGGTCACTGTGCTGGGGATGCGGAGTAGAAACCAGGAGCACGCCCTCCAGAGTGTGAAACAGGGAGCACGTGCCCCCATGGTCTAGGGGCCCCTCGGGCTGCGGGGCACGAGCCCAGGCTTCCAACCCAGCTCCTGACCTTGGTTTGAGTCCAGGGTCAGTGCGGGAAGTGCAGAGGGTCCAAGGAGGCTGGAACTCTTCGGGTGACGGGGTTTCAGAGACAGACTCCCACCCGCTGGAAATGCCGGGTGGGGGCCTGGGGCTGGGTCTGCCTGGCCTCCCTGGCCTCCCCAGAAGGGGCTGCAGGGTGAGGTACGAGGGTGTGAAGCCCGACCAGGCGTGTCTGGACCCCTGCAGGACGCCCGGGTTCCCGAGGGACATCGGTTAATAAGTGACAGCTTGCACCTCGTCTCCGTGAATGTGGAGTGTCACAGCCACGCTGGTGGGGACACACGTTTTATAGCTGGCGCGTTCTTGGCTCCGTACCTGAAGGATTTCAGGAGATAATTAGGGAAAATAGAAACAGAATGGACGGTTAAGGAAAGCAAATTGGAGGGTATGGAAAAATTTAATCATTCTAATGAGATGCCTCTTTGAGGGTTCTTCTCACCATGCCCAAACCTGACTATTAAGTAAGTTATTCCACTAAAAAAGAGGAAAGAAATCAACTATAACATTTTTTTTTAAGTGCCACTCTGTAACCTTTAGTCCCGTCATTCCTACTCTGGGTCCAGGCGCACAAGCCTGCAATTACCAGGCCTTTATTGCCTCTGCGGTAGTAATTGCCATGTATCGCCCTAAGGTAGCAGAAATAAAAACCCCTTTCTCTCCCTCCCGCCTCCCCTTTGCCGCGGGGCCCACTGCCTGCCCCTGGGTCTGGCCAGGACATGGCCCCTCGGAAGCCTGGCGCTCACAGGGCCAATCCTGCGGCCACTTGGCCTGGAAAAGCACACCCGGACTGGAGAAGCCCGTCCACACCCAGCGGCCAGCAGGCCGAGGAAGAAAGACAACCCTACAGCCTGGGCAGAGATTAGATTATCCAGGATCCTGAAACCGTCTGCAACTTCAAAGGCCCGGGGCCGGCGGGTTGATCTGTCGCTCTGGAGAAGTCCCGTGATTATCTCGGTGTCACTAGCAGCAGAGCACTTCCCAAGCAACAGAAACCCACGGTCCTGGGTCCCACGCCGACCGTGTGCTGGGCGACCCTGTGGGTGGCTGTGTCCTCGTCATGGAGGACGCTGAGGACACGCCCCTTCCCTCCAGTCCCCGGGACGCCGGGGCCAGCAGCCCATGGAGCACCATGGGCCAGTGACCCCCGGGGGACCCGGACAGCTGCCCCGCGCAGGGGCACAGCCATTCCCACGAACTCAGACACACGGGCAAGGAAAACACACAAGTTTGGAAGCAAAGCCGCAGTAGCTGACATCACTTCCTGATTAGACCTCAGGGGTTTTTTGACGGTTTTGCTTAGTTTGGGATTTTTCCAGCAGGATTAAGGAGACTTTATTTGACCCACAGTATCTTAGAATTAACCAGCACGATGGAAAATTAATGTAATGTTTATCGATACAGAGAAAAGTCCTCTGGCTAAAAAGATGCAAAATCAAGAACATTTTAATTCTCCGGCAGTCACAGGTCTAGTTAATGAGCAACTCCGGCTTTGCACCCGGCGCCCGACTGAAGCTCCTGCGGCCGCTCCCGGGAGGCTGCCCGGCCCCTCTCGAGCGCGCCTTCGTGCGCAAACCCGCCGGCCACAGCCCCTGCCCCGGCCCCCGGGCGCAGCCACCGCCGCCACCGCGGCCACTGGAGACCCCGCGGAACGCCAGCACCGTGCCTCAGCGTCCCCCCGGGGCCTCCCCCGTGACAGAACAGCCGCTCGCACAGGCCCTGACCCTCCTGTTAGTCATCCCTGACTTGAATGTCCGGGTTCCCGCGTCGTCGCAGCGCGGCCCCGGGGGCACGGCGGTCTGCGCACCTGTGGGCCGGTGGACTCTGCGCGCCTCGGGGTCGCTTCGGCGCCGGAGAACACGGCACTTCTCTTTCTCGTTTGGTTTTGGGGGTTTGGGGAAGGATCTCGTTTCTTGTGGTAAAAATAGCCGCAACCACTTCAGACCACTGTCCCTTTTGAGACCGTGTCTGAAGCAGCGCCCAGACGCAGTCGTATTTCGAGCCTGCTTTTGTGTTTTCACGTTTGACGTCATGTGCTTCTTGCCACTTTCATCTAGTTTTCTCCTGAAGCTTCCCTAATTATGCAGCTGCCCGTGTCCTCGGAAACTCTGCGGGAACGGTGAAGTCTACCCCACAGTCTGCGTGACAAAGGGGCAGGCGGGCCCCGCATGGACGCGGGGCCTCCTCCGTGACCACGAGAGCTGCCGGTCCACAGAGCCTCGCTCGGGGCTGATCCATCTCACCAGGACCCGACGTGCCAGCACGCGATCCCCACGTTGCCCTCGAAGCACAGAGGTCGAGCCCTGCCGGAGATGTCAGGCAAGGGCAGCAGAGCCAGAGCTCCCGTCGGCGCTGACAGCTCGGAACCGGCCGTGGCTCGGCACGCTGGGGCCCGCCCCACCGGCGGACGCGACACCGTTCCCAGCTTTTCGCTGCACAGATCTCATTCTCTGTGTCCCCTCCCGTCCCACCACCCAGACCGAACGCAGAGCCAGTGACGTGCCGCCACGTTCGTTCACTTCATTTCTTTCCGTAGGTCCTGTTGCAACAGCCGATGGCCACGCGGCCTGGGAGGACAGAAGCAAAGAACCCAGCTGTTCGGTAAAACAAGGAGAGAACCGCCCAAAACAGTCCTTGTGGGAATGGGGCTGATGGGCGGCATGGGCATCCCAGGGAGACCACTCTGTCCCCCAGGTTTTGGACCTACCGCTACCAAGCCCGGAAATGGGCAAGGCCGCCTGTGGCTCAGTCAAGGACCCCGGGCTTCGCTGGGAAGCAAGGGACGCGGCTCAGCCCTTGGGCTCCATCAGCGTCCGCATGGGGCTCAGTGCCTGCGCGGTTCAAACGATGTTGGCGGACATCACCCCCAATGATGCTCTCTCCTTAAAAGATCTACAACCCCAAGGTTATAGGTCCAACTGATGCAGAGGAAAATAAAGAATAAACGTGTTCTCTGGGAAACCAAGCCATGCCCGGTGTGCCAGGAGGCCATCATCCACAGAGAGTCCCTCGTGAGTGGGCGTCCACAGTACAAAAACCAAGTTTAATGGTTCCTAATTGGCATCCTTGTTGGCGTTTTAAGAAAAAATATTCAAATAAATAGATTTCCCTTCCCACTTCAAAAATAACAACACCGTGGCATAAAGACTACATCCTTGTTTTCTGAACAAGGGCAAACATCCTGCCCTTGCAGGCAGCCATTGGAGGTCTTCCTAACCCCAAGCACTTAAAAATTCTCTAAAAATGGAACCAGTCCTTCCTCTCTCTTGCGCTGGCATTGTGCACTAACTCCCAGCCAGCCCGACTGCCCGTCCAGCCGCACGGGACACGGAATGAGTGCCAAGTCGGGAGATGTTCGCTTTTATGTGTGTGCTTCTGTGAGATAAAATAAAGGGATACGTAATCTTGAATTAAGCCATGATGCACAGCGCTGGGGTACCCTGGGAAATGTGGAGTTAATCGGTTATTCATTCAGAAAATAACTAGAGCATCCATTGTCACATGCAGCTCCTTGGTGTCCTTTCCTTGGGGTTGACACTCTAAGTACACTGCGTCCTTTGTGAGTGTGGAAGCGGCGAGAGGAGAAGGCTTTCTCGTGTGCCAAACGGAAAAGGAAAACAAAAGTAGCTTTTGCAGCCGCTGTTGGGCCCACGCTTGGTGACTTGCCACAGGGGCTCAGACGCCGAGTCCGCCCAAGCAGACCCGCCGCATGTGTGTCCAGCAGGACACGCTGTCCACCCTCCCAGCTGCCAGCCAGCGGCTGCCGTCCCTGCGGGCCACGCCCTCGTGGAGGGACCCCGGGGTCCCTCCGACACCCCAGCCAGGCGCTGTGTCTCGCCACACACCTAAACCCCGGCTGTAGACCTGCTCTCCCGACGAGCTCCACTGCCTCGTGGCAGCAAATCCCAGCCCTGAACTTCGCAGCACACGTAACCTAGGAAGCAGAGCCCGCGAGCTAACTCTGGCAGGTCCACACGGGCGCCTTACCCAGCTCTGCGGTCCGCATCTCTCAAGTCCCACAGGTTTGCTCTTCTGGCCTGTGTTTGGTTTGGCCGTGGGCACCCCGTGCCTCCCACACGCCGCGCCCAGGGGCAGGTGCCGGGAGTGGCGCCCACTTGGCCACCTGAACGGACGATGAGGCGTAGATCTCCATTCCACAGCCTTGGACAACCGAGACAACTATGGGCAAAAACCACAACCTAAAAAAATGTTTAACTTGCTGCGAGCACTGGGAGTCCCCGGCCCCTGAGGAGCCCCTGACTTGTCCCCCCAAAACGAAGAATGCACAGTATGTTAACCAAACTGAATTTAAATAAAACGGGTTTTAAAAACATGTTTGAAGCAACTGGAGACATTTCAGAGATTTCTGTACTTTGGTTTCTCTCCCCACATATTAACTTTGTTATTTTTAAAACTTTCTGATATTTATTGTGTTTCATAGGCATGCTTTCAAATGTTTTCTTCCAACATTTTTTGGAAGATGTTTTCTTCCAAGACTTGGGAGGCTTTCGAGGAAAACCTGGCTCCTTTCCCCGCTTGTGTGGGTGTCCTGCCATGCAAGTTCCTTTTTCATTTGAATCTCCCCAGGACAAATTTGGGTTCTGAAGCTACCAGCAAATACGTAGCAACAGGCGTGACGTGCCCCAAGGAGTGGGCACCAGACACCCGAGTTCTCGCCAAGACGTTTTGGTATAAATGATAACTCACACTCCCTGAGAGCAATGGCGTCAGCACAGTTACTGTCTGAGACCTACGAGGGTAAGGACAGAAAGTGAACCTTTGTCTATATGACCCCAGAAAGTCCCAACCCAGAGCACAGGATATGTACAAATTTACCCGTTTCAGCATCCAGCAAGCCTCCAGCTGGGCTTGTGAGCCCAGGGTCAAGGACCAGATATCGACGCTTCTTTCTTCCACTGGTGGTGGCCGTCATTGCTGGGGATAGTTAGCACATGGAGAGAATGATAAATGTTCTGTTTGGGTATATTATTTTCCTGCCTGAAGCTAATAACTAACATTGTTTTGATGTGCTATCCGCACATCTCTGTCCACCACGGAAGCCCTTCCGGGGTCCACCTCCCAGAGCTGTCTGCAGACGCGGCTCACGAAGCACACCGGCACCCAGGCAGCTTCTGTGGAACTGGGCTCCATGTGACCGAATGGCCGGGCACTCTCTCACCGGGCATCTGGAGTCTCAGTGGTTCAGTGAGATCAGCTCCGCCGGACGCCAGGATCTTCGCCGGCCCTGGATTCGGTGCAGGGCGCAGACCCGCAGTCATGCACCACGGCCTTACACACCGTCCTCGGTGCCTGGGCAAGAGCTGTGTGCCAGCCCTGCACTGGGCCCTGCAGGGAGGGAACGCCGCCGTGCACATAACGAGGTTCTCGGCGGTGGGCTGACCTTCCAGCCGGGGAAGAACTGGAGCCCGTGGGCAGGGGCACATCGCACTGGCGCGTGCTGACAGCTGTGATGATGTGTAAAGCAGGGTCAAGGCTCGGAGGGCTAAGGGCTGATGGTGTACACACTCCACGGCAGGCCAGACGTCAGCCGGTGTCCCGTGGGCATCAGCCATGGGCAGGGAGCATCTCAGAATCTTCCATTCTATGCCCCTCGAGCACATGGCCTGTTTTCCATGGACCCTTTGACTTGGCACCGCACCACGACCAAGGAGGACAGGGTGAAAGGCGCTATTTGCCAGGGGCAGTGCTCACCTCCTGCTGGCTCCCTGCAAACGGGACCCGGCATCCGCGCTGGGCTGAGGGTCCCTCTCGACCCCAGTGCCCTGGAGTGCCACACCCACCTCCCGGCCGTGGCTCCACAGGGTCAGCGGTGTTGGCGGCCGCTGGCCAGCTTGCAGGCTTGCTGTCCTGAACGTTTGCCACGCCACAGGCAGCCACCGGTCCCCAGAGAAGGAGGCACGTGTGGACTGAAGCCACCGTCACAGCCACGCTCGGCTCCAGCCGGCTGAGAGAGACCCACTCCAGGGACCCACAGGTGCGCACGCGGGAGCTCGGTGCCATGAGGACTCTGTGCTCGTCCGGGACGCAGCGTGACAGCTCGCGGTGCACCTGGCACGGCGTCAGCCTGGAGGCCGGTCCTCGTGGCACCATGCAGTGTGACGACGACTGCAGAACAAGAGAATATGGGCCGGTCTTGTCCTTCTGCGGCCTCGCGGTACGCGATTCAGGACTTAGCATCTCCCAGCCCGAGTCCTTGCCAGGAGAATGCCGCCACAAGCCCCCCTCCCACGTGTCCCTTCTCCTCTCCGGGCATCGGGCGGGAGGTGGGAACGAGCACAGCACGCCCCACAGTGCCTCGCACTCAGAGAAAAGGCCTCTTCTCACAGAACTCCTCTAGGTTCCGCGCACCCTGTGCTGAGCTCCGGGCTACACCACGGGTGAGGGAGTGGGGTCTCCGCTCCACGGACAGTTATGAAACGAGAGTGTGCTTGACATCGGGAGAGCCCCACGGAGAAAGCCGGACGCCAGCCTCAGGAGACGCCACGTGACTTCTTAGGATCCACCCCTTGGATGCGGTTTTCACGAAACTCTGTCCAATCCCTGTATAACCAAACCTACCTGGGACGGCTCCGTAGAACGAGAGGACACTCCGCCACCAGCAGAGGGCGCACCCGTTCCAGAGAGTCTCTGGGGCCACAAACATCAGAGACACCAGGGGCCGGAGACCTTGGAGTCTGGGGCAGGTGGCTGGTTGCTTGGTTGTTTTCTTGGAAGATCTTACCCTGTATAAGGGCTGGAAAATTAAGAGCCAGAGAGAAAACAGGCGCCTACGATAAGGGCATCAGCCCCCTGACAAGGTCCGACAGGCTTGGTGTTTGACGCCCCTGGAAAAACAGGGCAGCGGCAGCGGCCGCGGCCAAGCGCTGCGTCCTCCCGCCCGGCACCCACCAGGGTCTCTGTGCCTGCGCCCAGCGGGGGCTCGGAAAGGTCCCGCTGCGAAGGCAATGGAGGGTGTGTGGGCCCCACCAGGACGGAATGCCCTAGGAGCCCAGGAGGCCACCCTTCGGCCTCGCACAGGCAAGAGCTCCAACTCTCCGTTCGTTAGTCCCACGTTCCTCCAGGCTGGTCCAGGCAGTGATGCCCCGTTGGCCGCCTGTCCGTGGACAGTCGTCCCATCTACACAACGAAGACACAGGCAGGGCCGTAGCATCATCGCATCTCTGGGAGGACTCAGGACTCCCACAGACCCTGGTGGCCTTGGGGGCGCCCAACTGCGCGGGACGGTCCACGCCCTTCCCACGGCCCCAGGAGCACCTGCCGCGGCTTTGCTGCCATCGGGTGGTCGTGAGCCCTCAGCGAGCCCCAGCGGAGGCCATAGTGTCCTTACACACTGTAATGGGAGTTCGCCCTGGGCTTTTTGCAACAACTAAAAAGTCTCCAATAAAATAATCCCTGAAGAGAGCGCACCATGTCCACGTGCCACGTGAAGTGATGTTTCCACGGGCACAGTCTGTGCAGTGGTCTGAATGCACCGGGAGGTGACGAGATGGGCAGGACGACGGGGTCTCCCTCCCCAGGCTGCGCTCCAGTGGCGGGCAGTGGGGAGAGGAGACGCACACAGTGGGATGGGCCCTGCTCCTTGAGGCCCCCTCAGCCCTCCGAGGGCAGAGCAAAGCGCGCCGCTGGCCGGAGAATGCGCGGGAGCTAGAGCGGTTACACAGGCGCGCGCGTCTGATGGCGGAAAGCAGGAAACCTCAGAGCTTAAAGATGAATGAAAAGTGCAGAAAGCAAGATTCTACAATACACTCTCCTCATCCAAGGCCCCCCAGAGCATTCATTTAGAAACAGATGTGCTTCCATACGACCGGTTTTCTCCAAGAATTGCAAAGGAAGCCCCTGCCTTTGCGCCAGTTTCTCAGTCCCTTCATGCAGAAGGATAAATTCTCCAGACTGTCATCACAGGACCCATCACCTGCCGTGAAACCCTCAGCTCTCTGGTTCACGTACACTAAACGGAGCTCCCACGGCAGCCACACACAAGGAGTTACTCTCGTTGCACCTATGTTTGCTAAGTAGTACACAATTTGCGAATTCCGGGGAATTGTGCAAATATCTGGCGTCACTGTGAGCAATCTTCAAAAGTGCTGTGTGAACCTCCAGCTTCTAACTATGATGATGCCGGAGCAATGCCATTGTCTGCAGCAGGAACTGTGGGGCTCCATCTTAGCAGGGGCCTGGTTTAGGACTCAGTGCAAACTCAGAAAACACGCATCGACCTCAGTAACAAAGGCAAGTAAGAAAAGCTGATGCCAAGCACACAAAGCTGTAAAGGGAGCTTGTACTTCCAGAGCGGAGAATGTCCTCAAGTACTTTTGTTGCAATTTGCATCGTAGTTTGTAAGATTTATCGGTTCTTACTCAAGCCACCAAAAATACAACAGAGAATTTTATATTAATTGGAACATTAATAATGCATTTCTAAGCGAAACGATATCCTTGGGATTTCAAAGGAAACTTCAGAAATGCATGGCCAAAGTGCTCTGTGTAACCAGACGTCCGAGCCTTCATCAGGTATTCATTTGAATGGATTTTTCCTTCAGAACGTCCATGGGCACTCAGTAAATCGGTGGATAAAGCAAACGTATTCATGTAAACTGGTTTGATTATCACCTCTTGCCCTTCCAAATGAGGGAATAACACTCTGTAATTCTCTAACAGAAGCTATGTTAATGGTTTCTGAGCAACAGGCACAGATCCTTAAAGATTATGTTCTATTAAAAGCCAAACAATCATGTAACCCAGAACATTCCCCAAACAAGAAGGCATCTTTAGGATTTCCTCCTTGTCAAACGCTATGACTCACTGGAAATTTATCCAAAGACCATAATGAGCGTCACCAGCATCCAGCTCGGGTCAGTGTCTTCTCCGCTGTGGGACATGCAATTCCTCAAGGCGCCAAGCTCCATGTCCCTCTTCTTTACCTTCAGCCTCGTGCTGAAAACCAACCCCATTTGAAGCTTCTCTGGAGAGTTCCAACACGGACCAAAGTGCTCACATGTGCATGTGGAAGTAGGAATGGCTTTTATGTCTTTCTTTGTATTTCTCTATGCTTTCAATAAAAAAATTTTTTGTTTAAATACTGTGTATTTCCATTTCTGGTAATGCAGGTCCAGATCATTCTAACTAATTCTCATGCTAAAAGGCAGAAAATCTGTTTTTGCAAAAAGTTCAAAAAGAAAGGACACAGCCATGAAGGGCCCGCCAGTCTTGGTCTAGAAGGAGGGAGACACAGGGTGAAGGGGGCACAGGGTCTAGAACTGCTTTCCCCTATAGCACCACGGTCCCCGGGGGGCGGCCGGGTGACCCAAACATGCACAAGGTCTCTAACAGCCTCCCCAGTCTACTGCCTAGAAATTGGAACCTAGGTTTGAAAGGGAAGACTGGTAAAGGCCCCACACTCTGGGTTGGGATTCTGAAGGGTTAACCCTATTACTGAAGGCAAGTTTCTTGGACTCTAGACCTGTGAAACTGGATGGAAGGGTTCCCACAAGATCTGTAACTGCCCCCCACAAGCAAATGTAGTCTAAAAAAAGATATCATAATCCTCAAGTTATTTCTAAGTTTTTCTCATGCAATGTCCATCATTATACCAATAATAAGCAGATTCATCAGAAAAATAGAAGTCAAGACCAAAAGTAAGAGAACAGATGTGCAGTACAACCACGCCCACAAGGAATCTGAGTATAGAATATGAATAGATTAAAATTACACTACCAGTATATTAAAGAATGATTTTAATGGTTGAGAATTTAAACAGAGAAATATGCACAAACCACCTCATACACCAAGGCTTAACACAAGAACAGGTTCATTTAGCCCAGCAGGTCAGGACAACCTCAGGGGGCAGCTTGCCTGGTCCCAGCCAGGCTAACTTGTCCTCTGCTGGGCCTTCCTTCATGTCTGGAACCCCCTCCAGGAGGACAAGATCAGTGGAAGTTCCCACATGCCCGGGCCTTTCTCCACATGGCCTTTCATCCTTCATCAGTCTGGCCAGATTACTCTCACGGTGGCTAGAGGGTTTCCAGCGTGAGGGTGGGACACGTGAAGGTGCAGGCTCAGAGTTCACGCAGCATCACTTCCACCAGGTTCTACTAGTCAGAGCAAGTCAGGGGTGGCCCTAACTCCCAGGGCAGAGAAAAGAGGGGAGATCCACAGAGAACCTCTGGCCACATCCACAGTCTACAAAGCCAGAGACCAAGAGACAAGGGGTGGGGTGGAGGGACGATGATTAAAATTGTGGAAGAATAGAGAAGACAACCTTTAAAATTCAGATATAGATACAGGGCAGATAAGATGAAGATAATATATTAGATTGATATTATCAGATACTGTCAGATATTAGATCTGATATTAACACATGAGATCTAGTTGAAGAGAGACTTAGTGAATTGGAGAATTGGCCAGAAGAAAACATCCAGGATGAAGCATGAAGAGACAAACGAAAGGAAAATAAAGAGGAAACCTGAAATGGATAGATTAGAGTGGGATGTCCTGTGTGTATCTGGAATCTAAGACGTAAGAATAAAAACATTCCAGAGGCTCTATTTGGGGAGATAATAACAGAAAAGAGTATCAAATGTTGAAAGATGTTAAGCCAGAGATTCAAGAAGTCCTTTGAACACCAGTTAGAATATAAAATTACATATGAACACATTATAATGACATTGCTTTTTTTTTGAAAGAGAGTGAGAGAACAGAGGGAGAGGGAGAGAGAGTCTCAAGCAGACTCCCCACTGAGCGCAGAGCCCAACACAGGGCTCAATCTCAGGACGCTAAGATCACGAGCTGAGCTGAAATCAAGGTTAGATGCTTACCTGACTGAGCCACCTAGGTACTGTAAAATTGCTTTTTAAAAAGAGAGAAAATCTTAGAAGCGGTAAGAGAAACAAAGGCGTATTATATTTAAAGGAAGAAGCATTAGAATGACAGCTAACTCCTCAAAACAAACAATTAAAACCAGAAGACAATGAAATGATATTTTCAAATTGCCAAAACATGGAATGGCCCCCCAGACGTCTGTATCCAGCACAGATAACCATCAGGAAGGATGCTCTGGTAGAGACGTTCCCAAGTAAGCAAAAACCAGAAGAAGTGTTGCCAGCAACACATGAACAAGCCCACGTTTATAATAGGTGTGAGTTCTTCCCGTTCAGTAGCTGAGAGGACGGATGATTAAAGCATGGAGAAGGCAGATTCTTTTCAAACACGACAACGAGACAACAAATTTCTCTTGTGCAACAACTGCCAACTACACCTTATTTTCCGGTCCACGGGGAACATTGACTAAGATTCAGCTTAGTAAAAAAAAACACTATTTATATTAGCATCAAATGTACCAAATGCTTCGCGGCCACCTAGGATTAGAAATAAATCTAGTAAATGCACGATCTCTACCTGCACACAAGTGCACACTCTTACATTCACCAGGAAAGGCACCAACAAGCCATTACTAGAAGAAATTACAGACCTAAGCAAATGAGGAGATACACCCACTTAATGGATGGGGAAACTTCCTACACAAAGATGTCAATGCTCAAATTCCTCAAGTTGCTCTGTAGGTTCAATGCAACCCCAGTTAAAGTCTAAATGGGGAATTGAAGACAACAAATCCATTCTAAAATATACGTGGACACTCAGGGCTATGAACAAGCGAGAAGACCAGCTCTGGAGAAGATCGTCTCCTCCAAAGATAGTAATGGAGACACTGTGATATTGAAACAAGAAAGGTAGGCAGAGCAGTGGATCAGAAAAAGGACGCGGAGACAGGCCCATCCATAAACAGGCATTGATTATTGACGAGTGTGATGCTGAAGCCAGCAGGGGGTCTGGCCAGTCATGTCTCCATGTGGAAAAACAAAATGAAGCCCTGCCTCACACCACATGATTTCCAAGGGATTCGAGATATAAATACAAAAATCCAAAGAATAAAAACCTCTAAAAGATTGTATTTTAAAAACCCCATTATCTCGGAATAGGAAAAGCTATCCTAAACAGAATATGAAACTCTGTCTACAAAGAGGAAGCCTGAGAAATTGAACAACACTGGAACAAAGAACCGTCCACCAAACAGAGCTATTAAGGTCGTGAAAATGTAAGCCACACGTAACATGTCTGCAGCACACTCGTGAACGGAAGGGTCACCTGCGATGCACAGAGAGCTCCAAAGTCCATAAGCAGAAGACGGACATGTCTTCAGGGTCCTTTGACTCTAGGGCAGGCAGACCACAGTGCTGCTGGGTCACGTGGGCGCCCTGGCTAGAGCTGGACAGCCACATCTCCAGCCCAGCTGACCTCCTCCCTCATCCTCTGAGCCCTCAACAAAGGGTCCCACTTCTCCAAGGTCATCTGCATGGCAAAGTGGGAGGCTTGGAGGTGGTGGGAAACCACTTGGGTCTGAGTCTATCCTCCTGCCTTCCAAATTGGACATGCAAGTTGCCCTCATCCTTTAGTCCCCATGTCACACCATCCAGCTGGTGTCAGGCTCTGGTTCCAGGCTCAGAAGCAGCAACATTCTGACACACTTTCCTCAGGTGCACAACTGTCTAAGGCCAAAGCCCTGTAAAATGAGCCCTCCTGTATGTCACTCCTGGTGACTCGGTTGTGGGCTCCAACCCTGCCATACGTATTCACGAGAGGCAAATAGTGGGGAATGACCCAAATGCCCATCAATAGAACAGAAGGGGACGTCATGCTCTTTCCATGTGAGGAAGGCTGTATGGCGTTGAAAGGGAATGACCTACAGTGAATCAGTGACAGAGGTGAGTCTGGTCATCACAAGGTTGAAAAAAGAAGCCAAACAAAACAGAATGCACGCTATCTAAGTCCACCTTATAAAGTTCAAAGCCCCACGAAACTACAACAGACTATAGAGGGATGAGAATGCTTACCTTTCAGGAAGACAAAGATGGTGCTCAAGCCATGAAGAGATTTTCTAGAATCCTCTCTACATCTGGGTGGTAGTTAAATGGATTTCAACTTCTGGACAGTTGATGACACTTTGATGTTTTGCTCACTTTTCTATATATATGCATGTTATTCTTCAACTAAAAGAAAGTCCAAATAGAAAATAAACAAACAAACAAAACTCTAATGGGTGGCAAGCTCCATTTGGAAAGGAAGCCTGTGCACCTGCTGGTATCTGTCCAGCCAGCACGAGGTAGAGGGGAGAAGAGCTGCCCCCTCTCCTGCGTCTGAATTCTGTGATATCTGCCATCATCCTCCCGAGGCCATGCTCTACAACCTTCTTTCCCTGTGTCCCTTGGTGTCTGATACTCCTATGGATTTGTCAAAACAAGCATTCCTCTCGCCGTCATTTATGCAATCTCACAGCCCCAGTCACATTACATATGTAAGGAACCAGCTAATTAACACAAAGGTTTCTCATAGTTAAAATGAGTGGCCCAGTGAAGGAAGGTTCTAGTTTGTTCAGACTGACTGCCCCCGAATTATCAATTCTCAGAGCATTAGAGAACGATAAAATACATCCAAGAGCCCTCAGCAAGCATGTCTGAATGGTGCTGGTGGACACCCATGGGGGCGACAGGCACGGGGCAAGTTGCCCGTCCCACACCTTCAGAGCCTCTGCTCCTTTTCCTCGATATTGGAAAAGAATTCCGGTGACTAGCC